>JARHVA010006069.1:312500-525000 GCA_037957365.1 Torreya grandis | reverse complement strand
CTAAAAGGCTCCATATGATATACAACTCTCTATAGAGGATTTATATGAGGTAGTTATGCATATAGCCAATGACAAATCTCCTCAGTGTGGTGGATTTTCATGGGAATTTAAAAAAAAATGTGGGATATCATTGGATATGATCTCTATCAATTCAATCTTGAAGTCTTCCACAGATAGTCATTGGGCGTGAGTATCAAAAAAGGGAACATCAAGTTTATCCCAAAAGCTAGCAACCCTAAATTAATTTATAATCAGAGACCTTATCACTCTACTTAATTTCTTTGACAAGATTGTCTCCAAAGCATTAATTTGATAGGTCTACCACTTTCTACCTTTAATTATTTAACTTCAGTAGACATGGTTCATTCAAGGTATATATATCCTAGATAATGTTATTGTTATGTGGGAAGGGATAAAATGGGCTCGTCGCTCTAATCAAAAGGCCACATTTATATAAATTGACTTCAAAAAAGCATATGACCATATAGAATGGCCATTCATATTGGATATGTTTCAAGCTCAGGGATTTGGCCCTACCTTATTGCAATTGGCTTGTATGATTTTTGTCAATGCGTCTTCCTCTCTTTCCATTAATGGAATTAGCTTAGAGTAGTTTGGTCTTTTCATATCGATTAGACAGGGTTGCCTGCTGAATCCAACTATTTATGTTCTTGTTGCTAAAGGTTTTGGATATCTTCTTGCCAATGCCCAATATCAAAACCTTGACATTTATTTATTGGCTGAAGAGCCCTTAAAACTTATTAATGGGCATTTTATGGATGATTTACTTCATCACTCTACTTCCATGTATTTCCTTGATATTTGTTCTCTTACTTCTAGCTCTTCTATTCAATGGTGTAAAATCTAGTGCTATAAACATTATTTACTCCCCCTACCTCTTTAGATGGTTCACTATGACTGGAAATTACTCCAAAACAATAAAAATTTTAAGTTATTGGGCATCCATTTTGCTTTTCAAGCCTCCCCCTATAGACTTTGGCAATATGTGGTGGACAGGGTGGAAAATAAGTTATTGTATTGGATCACCAAACCATTATCATTGGCTGGAAAATTCCAAATTTGTTCTAAAGTCATTTTAGCCATCCATGTCTATTATTCATCTTACTGGGTGCCTTCTAAGTATTCAGTTTGAAAATTAGAAAAATTGTTTAGAGACTTCATTTGGGCTAACACTTTCATTGGCAAAGGTTTTCATTGGGTAGCCTAGGAATATTGTTTCCTTCCTTAGGAGGTGGGTGGTATGAGATTGATAGATGTCTCTTGCCAAGGTTTGTCTCTCTATGTTAAATGGATTGTTCATGTCATTAAAGGAAATGAAGCTTAGAATGTGCTCATTTACAACTGTGTTGCTCAAGGTTAACCTTACAGGTGTGCAACATGGAAAGGTCTTAGTTTTACTAACATCCTTATTCTTGTTTCCCCTATGAAAGTTGTGGGATCCTTTATGATAAAAATATCTTAAAATTTTTGGAAAAAGTCAAACATTGGTTTTTATAGAATGAATATAGGTTTAAAGATGGCGTCTCTATAAATTAACACTCCATTTGTGGTCCCTTATAATTAAATTTCATGCGGTTCTTCTTGCAGAGGTGCCTTGGATTCACTCCCTTAAATTTTTTTAAAGGAAAATTTAGATAGTGTAAGATTTGTTTTGAAAAAACATTTACTTTTGGCTCCCCTGGGAGGAATTCAAAGTTAATTATAATCTTTATGTTACAAACTGATAGGACCTAGGCTCACAAAGCTCTGACACCAATTGTCAGGATTAAGAGCACACTTGATTACCTTTGTATAAGCAACTAAAAACGGAATTTAACCAGAAATAAAATTTAACTAGAATTCAGAAATAAAACAGAATATGAGAGACAATACAACCTTATATTAATACTCATCCAGAAGGAAATACAATGAAGAGATCACACTCTTCCCACACCTCTTGGGCATACCAATAATCTTCCCTCAAGAGTTCTCTCTCTCAATTACAAATAAAATCAACTCAAACACAGAGTTGTTGTTTCAACTAGTCAATAACAATACTGACAGTACACCATCCAGTAAGTGACAATCAACACAACCGTTGTTGCCTACTTCCAGTACCACCGAGTACACACACATACTCCAAGTCTGAGTACACCATGTACTCTAAGTAGATCTCCCTGTTGTGTTGTTGATCTCCCTGATCTTGCTACCCTGTAGATCTCCTTTGACCTTGCACACACACACACACCCGCATATCAACTGATCTTACTTACCATGTAGATCTCACCTGATCTTGCACAACCTGTAGATCAACTTGGTCTTGCACACTTGCAAACCTAGATTTTACACACCTAGAAGAACCCTTGTCCTTGCCTTACCAAATCCTTATGATTCTCCAAATTACAATACAGCCCCATGGATCTCTTATATAGATCCCATACAATCAATAATTAGACTTTCCAATTACAATAATTATAAACGAAGACTCAAGACTAAAATTAGTCTTTACATGCAAATTGGCCATTCAACAAACTAACTATTCGTGTAACTAATAGTTTTGGAATGCACAGGAGACTGACATCGGTCACTGTCTATCTAGAGATGACCAACGTCAGCCGATCCATGACTGATGTCAACAACTTCCTGTCTACCCTTGACCGAATTCGGTTGGCCTGAATGATGTCGATTACTGTGACACTCAGCACCTCCTCCATGTTTGCATACCTGTGAAGCTTTTAGCTCCACAACCTAACAATCTTCTACTTGAAGATAAATAGTTGCACCTGTACCTATACATGTACATCGTCTAATTTTGTTTCCTGGCTTGTATCCCTCTTCAAATTCAATCTTGAAGACCAACCACCACAGTGAACCCTGTGGTGCTACACCTGTCATCCAAGTAACCTGCCATATCTGAATCTACATACCCATGTAGAGAAGTGCCTAACCTTGCATAACATGAAACCCTACTGCTGGTCCCTGTCAGATACCTGAGAATCCACTGAGCTGCTTTCCAGTGCTCCTTTCCCAGATTGGCCACAAACTTGCTGACGACACCCACTACTTGGGTAATATCACGTCTAGTACATACCATACACTTAACCTCATCATGTGAATTGGGACACTACTCTATGAACTGTCCATCCATAGGTGTGTTAACTAGTTCTGCATCCTGCATCTTGAACCTCTCCACTACCTTATTCACATAATCATCCTGAGACAACATCAACCTTTGATCTTCCCTGTCTCTAGGAATACTCATGCCAAAGATTTTGCTGCTCCAAAATTCTTCATGGCACACCTCTGAACTAACTTTACCTTTAGCTCAGCAACTCCCTGCATGTGTGACCCTACAACAAGCATATACACAACATACAATAACAAGATAATGTAGCTAATATTATCCAACTTGGTAAAGTAAACACAATGGTCACATTGACATTGACTAAAGCCATGCTTTGTCATACACCTGTCAAACCTCCATTGTCCTGCAGCTTGCTGAAGACCATATGACCTGGCCTTCTATCTCATGTGTGAATTCTATCCTTTTTTTGACCTGGGAATCTGTTCATCTTTTAGTGCTTTCTTTTTGGCTGGAAATTCTACCAAATCTCTCGTTTGGTTCTCTCCCAAGGAATTCATGCCATGCTCCCACTGTTTCCTGGATTCTACCTGCTCTGCCTCTTTAAAAACTTCCTAGTTCTTGACCATCAGTGAGCAACAAGTAGTATAAAGAAGGTGAATAATGAATTTGAGGCTTACTTATCCTTTCAATCCTCCTTATGGGTGTTTGAGACTCCTTGACAACTTGTTGTCTGCCCAAAATCAATTTTTTGGTCGACCCTGGTCTACACCTGACCGATGTCGAATCCTCCTGATCACCAATGCCAATTCCCTGACCGATGTCGGTGTCCACCTGGTCACTGACATCAGTTTCTTGACCAACATTGGTCTCAACCTGCTTGACACCACAGACTCTGGTCTGCACATGACCAACGTCAGTACCTGCCTGTTTGATGTTGGTTCCACCTAATCAACGTCGGTAACTATGTTTTCTTGTGAGTGACGATCTTTACCCACGAGCTCACCTTGGATCATAACCCTATCCAAACTACCCTGCTCAGAATTATTCAACCCCTTGAGCTGATCTTTGTCCATCATCTCCTCCATGAAAACCAAGGCTTTCCAGTTCTTAAGTTTGTCAAAGACATCTGACTTCCTCTTAAGAACATGCATCTCCTTCTTACTCATGTGACCAAGCCTACAAAGCCACATCTTTGCAATAGAAGGAGAATCGATAATACAAGTAGATAGATAAAGAATACCTACTTTCTTACCACATGTTAATTCAAGTGCATCAGCTATGAGAGTTACTGTGCATCCCTCATCACCCAACTTTCCTTCAGAAATCAAATTTTGCTTCAAGACTGGGACATGCATGACCTCCTTCAACACCCATGTGTTGCCCGTCTACAATTTCAGCCACACTTTCCCTCTGCCAACCATTTGACAAGGCTTACCATCCCCTAAATAAATCTTTCCAAAGTCTCTTTGGACATAATCATGGAAAAATACTCTATTTGGGATTGCATGGAAAGAGGCAACAGAATCTATAATCCAAGATTCTACTTTATCCAAGGAACATACAAGAGCATCCTATGTAACAATATCTGCAACATCTGCTTCTTCATTTCCTTCATGTTGATCTTCAACCAACCAACAATTTTTCTTTACATGCCCTTGCTTTCCACAATTTAGTAATTGAGAATTCTTGCCATTGAATTCCTCCATTCTTAGTGTACTTTCTTCTACCATTGCTTTACTCCCACTCAATTAGAAACCTCTGAGAGTGCCCTGTAATCAACAAACACTTAACACACTCTAAAACTAAGGTGTTAGTGAACCTCGCTCTGAGAACCTTCACCCCAGCTCTGATACCACTTGATAGGACCTAGGCTCACAAAGCTCTGACACCAATTGTCAGGATTAAGAGCACACTTAATTACCTTTGTATAAGCAACTAAACACAGAATTTAACCAGAAGTAAAATGTAACTAGAATTCAAAAATAGCACAGAATATGAGAGACAATACAACCTTGTATTAATACTCATCCAAAAGGAAATACAATGAAGAGATCACACTCTTCCCACACCTCTTGGGCGTACCAGTAATCTTCCCTCAAGAGTTCTCTCTCTCAATTATAAATAAAATCAACTCAAACACAAAGTTGTTGTTTCATTCAGTCAGCAACAATACTGCCAGTACACCAACCAGTAAGTGACAATCAACACAACTATTGTTGCCTACTTCCAGTACCATCGAGTACACACACATACTCCAAGTCTAAGTACACCACGTACTCCAAGTAGATCTCCCTGATCTTGCTCCCTGTTGTGTTGCTAATCTCCCTAATCTTGCGACCCCATAGATCTCCTTTGACCTTGCACACACACACACACACACCTACAAATCAACTGATCTTACTTACCATGTAGATCTCACCTAATCTTGCACAACCTGCAGATCAACCTGGTCTTGCACACCTACAAACCTAGATCTTACACACCTAGAAGAACCCTTGTCCTTGCCTTACCAAGTCCTTATGATTCTCCAAATTATAATACAGACCCATGGGTCTCTTATATAGATCCCATACAAACAATAATTAGACTTTCCAATTACAATAATTAGAAACACAGACTCAAGACTAAAATTAGTCTTTGCATGCAAACTGGCCATTCAACAAACTAACTGTTCGTGTAACTAGTAGTTTTGGAATGCACAGGCGACCGTCATCGGTCGTTATCTATCTAGAGATGACTGCATCAGTTGATCCATGATCGATGTCAGCAGCTTTTTGTCTACCCCTGATCGACATCGGTTACTGTGACACTCAGCACCTCCTCCATGTTTGCATACCTATGAAGCTTTTAGCTCCACAACCTAACACAAACAAAGAATATTACAAAGAGATTGTGGAAGTCATTCCAGCAGAACTACTCCACAAAATCACAATCAATTCTTCCCACCCTTTCTACAATTACATTGCTCGAAAAGGTTATGAATGGATCTCACTGCATCTACCTAAGGTTGACAAACTTAATGGCAGTCAGAATATTCAATCCTCCCTCACAATTTAGAGGAGATATTTTTCAACTATGTGGGTTTGATGTATTGAACCTAAGTTGGTTCACTTTGCCTGGCATTTACTTCATCAAGGGCTTCCTATAAGTAGAAAGTTAATCCAATTAGAGGTCGTGCAACCCTGTTGCCCTTTTTGTAGCTACCTAGAGACTCTCATGCACCTTTTTTAGTTTTACCCCAAATCCCAAACTGCATGGATAAGGATACATGATTTTTCAGGCTTTTTTTCCCATACCCCTTCAATTGGTTTCACACACTATTGGGTGACACCCACAAATGCCCTCTCAATTTACCCAAGTTTAACATGTGTTCAAAGTGGAAATTTTGTTTTAGATATGGAAAGAAAATAATTCAGCTTTATTATCGAATGTTTTTGTTGACACTCACTTTTCTACATATAATAAGGCTATGGTTATTTCTAATGTGCCTTTATATATTCAAATGCAAATCAAAAAAGTGGTTATGGAGTTAGATTAGCTAAAGAAATTACTTGGTCACTCATTTGATGCCCTCTGCATTTTTGTTTACGTGCCATCCTCCCCACCGTAGAACTCATCTCTGTGAGGAGATAATGGCCATCCTCAAGTGGTCCTCATCATAGTCAGTCTCATTGGCATTCTTTCAACTATGATAATGGTTGTCCACCATGGCACTACTCTCCTCCCCCAGCCCAACACAAATTTTGGGGCTCTCCACATCCTTGTCCTCTTCAAGATCAGGGTTGGGGCTCTCTACCTCCCACAAACCAATACATAAGGAGCCACCTACTTGGGAGCTCATAGGGTGACAAGAAACTCATGCCAGATAAAGGCTTCCCTAAGCTTGCTTTGGCTATTTCTCCCTCTGTCACACTATGTAATATATTGAGGTACAAAAAGATGGTGACCATCACACCTCTTATTCTATATGAAACCATGTTGTAGAAGGGAAAGATATTCCAGGCTCCAAATAGGATGATCGTCTTGATCACAATCCCTCCATGGTTGGTCTCTTTGCTAATGCTACTTAACTATCTCTTTTTTATGTTCTAGAACTTTTCTAAGCGTGCCCTGATTTATTTCTATTTCTTAATTTTTTGCCTCGCTTGTGTTTCATAGGCCAAGCCTAGAGTGTCATTATGGTATTCTCTATTTCTACCAACCTTTTTGATAAATAATCTTATAAATGTTAATATATTTATATTAATAATATAAACTCTACTTTGACACGAATAACAAACATCACAAGTGACGATCTTGAAGATGGCCTTTTTCAGAGAAAGGAAGACGATGGGCTCCGCTAAGGTTTCTACTAAGGTTTTCAAAAATCTAAAGAGCGATTCTCTTGGATCATCAGTAACACCTGTGGATGGGATGATGGTAGAAAGAGTTTATAGGAAAGCTTCAAGCACATGGAAATCAGTGTTGTGATAGGGAATATTATTTGTTGTGGCTCTCAGAAGGTTATTATTCAGAATGAAGGGCCTACAAAAGCTTTTGAGGGGTATTTGAGGGGTTACCCTTGTCTTGTTCATGGTAATACCTCTAGCTAAGTGTTTATCTTATCAAATGTTTGTGGCATTGAGCCTTTCTCAATGGCGACACTACATGTCACAAAGGAGACCACATGTTTTACACTAGACATTTTACACCAGGGTTTGGTAATGACAAATGAAAGATGGCTAAAGGAGGCTATGTATAGAGGGTTGGGGGAGCTAAGATTAGGTAGGAAGAAAGTGGCAGTGGTAGGAAAGATAGTTGGTCTACAATAGGTAGAGGATACAGTGAGATAGACTAAAGCTGTTGATAGTATGTTTTGCCCTATATCAAAAGGATCAACACGATTGGAGCAAGAGTCATTTTTTATAGATTTCTCAATAAAGGGGCTTGAGGATGGCATTATTTTTAGTGGGAAAGCATCCAATAACCTGGAGGCAAAGGTGGAAAACCCTCAGTTTCAAATCTTGGTTAAATCCCTTTTAGGGAAAACAATTTACAGCTGGGCAATAGGGTCAAATTTGGTGAAAGACTTAAAACTAAACCTGGCAGCTGCTTCAGGGGCCATGGATGAATTCCAATGTCTAGTGTAGTAGGGAAAATAATTTTAGGATCCCCTTCCATTATTTTTCTACCTTTTGGGTAAAGATTCACTCATCTTCATGGCCTCAATACTGAAGGGAGGTGGAGAAGGATCTAATAAAGCTTCCTCTTCCAAACATGCAACTTTCAAAGAAGCTATCAAGAATGTTGCTCTTCTCTGTCCCAAGATTATATTATAGAACAAGTGAAGGAGGTTCCTTCTATGGAGATTTCAAATCAGGGAGTGTAAGAGTATTATCAGACTTTGATTAAAGATGTAATTATTTGCAGATTTAATGGCCTATGACCTTCTTCGACTGCTTTATATCAATGGATCTATGAGACTTGGACAACCTGGTATGAGATTTCTTTATGCTTAAAGAGTTTTTTATTATATATTTCAATGATGAAAAATATTATTAGAAATGCCTCTCAGAGGACTCCTGGTTTTAGGGTAATTCAAGTTTGTTTATCACTCCTTGGTTTCTGAAGTTTGATTCAAACACTCTCTCAGCAACGAAGATGCTAGTGTGGTTGCGGCTTCCTACCCTACCCTTGAATTTTTGGTATGCTTATAAGGAAATAGGTAATGCTTTGGGGTCTTTTTTAAATAATGATCATGAGATGGCTACCACAGGTTTGTGCACTTTTGCTAGAATTTGTGTAGCGATCGATTTGAGTAAAGGACTGCCAGAGAAAATTTTATTGAAATATGAAGATCTTCATGTTCAAGCTTTAGATTATGAGAATACAACATTCAGATGTCGTAATTGTAGATTACCTGGGCATCTTCATGCTTCATGTCCCTCGGGCATTCTAAAGTAAGGAAGAAAAAGGATGAGTAACCAACCTTGAGCAAATGAAGCATTCCAGATCTGGTAGTAGTTACTGAAGAGTGTTTATGAGACTCAAAAATTTAGGGAAATACAAAATCTGGAGATAAAGAGAGAGAAGAAGAAGCTTCTAATAAAGACGTTGAGTTAATTGTGGGGGCATTAGGAAAAACCTAGAATCTTCCCTCAAAATAGAAAATAGGGAGAGTAGAAACATGACATCAATTTGAAAGTTGAGATTCAGACAAAGAGTTGTTAGCAAATAAAATTGCAGAAGTTCAAAATCGTGACTTGCAATTGGTTACGGTGAACTCCGATCAATGAATTTGGCAAGAGGCAAAAAAGAAAAAAGGTAAAAAGGGCAAGACAGTTAATCTTGTTGATTTTTTTCCCACTAATTGAAGGCTCTATTACTGTTGTTAAAGGCTTGGTATTTGGTTGTTTGTAAATGGCAGTTTAATCTGCTTGTGGCTTTTGGCCGTCTGGTGTTTTTTTATTTTGTTTGGCCTTGGCATTTTCGCTTGGCTTTGTTGTGCAATCTCATTTTTAAATTAGCAAGGGGCCAAATAAAAATCCTGTATCTATCTAAAAAAATATAAACTCTACTTCATTTAATATATAAATTAATTAAAAACACACACACAAACAACAAAACATATTCAAAATGCCTAAGTCACATTTCAACTCTAGGAATTATTTTAGGGTAAGCCTTTCTTCATTTGCTATGGTTCATGATTATGTAGCCAAAAATAAGTAACAAAATAGTTTAGTAGGGTGAGAAATCCATGGAGTCGTGCCTCCAAAGTAGTAAAACTTTTAGTTATAGTGTCTCCCAGCCTTCCTTGTCTCACATTTTCACAATTATACTCCACAAAAACAGAGCCAAACCACTAGAACTTATAACTACAGTCCAAGGAATACCACGCTTCCCCTTTCTAACTAGTCCTTTTACAAATGGCAACAGATTGATCACCACCCAAACACTGCAAAAGTACTCTGCAAGTGGCTTGTTCTTGATCTCATACCCACCAACTACAAAACCAATAGTGCCGTGGAAAATAGCTGCTAAATTTAACAACAATACAGTAGTTGGTGGAATGAACAAAGCAGACGAATCAAACGTGAAGTCACCTTCATTACTCTGCTGCTCGTCCTCAGACCCTTTTGGAGTTACTACAAAAACTATTTCAGACAACCCCACCATCTTCATTGCAACATCAAACAATGCAAACAGACACGGGGATATACACACTATCAACCACATTCTTTGGTTATTCCACCATTCTCTAGCAGAATAACCATTCATAACATATTCCAAAAACGTATGTCCATACACTGAGAGGAACAAAGCAACTCCATTTGAGAAAGCAGGCTCCTGAATCTGCATGAAAAAAATGCACACATTAGTTACTAAAAGTCCCAAAAATACTTGTGTCCCAGTAGAAACAGACATTACTAGATGGATTGACAAGTTCCTGATGGGCTTCTACAAAATGAGATTTTATACAGTTTGAACAGTTGATGTGTTCGTGTGGACTGGCCTTAACACAGGCTGCTCAACACTTTTGGGTGATGGTGAGTGTTAAGTTCAATCCTAAATCGTCGTCTTACTTGAAGGTGACATTAAAAACTACCTATTTTTAAACCATACTAAGTAGCAACTGCCAAATGGTTTTAACTTACCTTGGGCAAGAATGATTTGTTACCGAAGAGACTGAAGGGAGGCAATATTGCATAACATAAGGTTGGCACAGACCATATTGCCCATAGATTGAAATAAGCATAAACCATCCTCTGGCGAAGTGGAATGTGTCTGTTCATACCCAAGAAGGGACATGACTTGCTTATAAAAATTTCTAGCAATCCTGTACGCCATCTCTTCTCTTGTACAAGAGTATCTGGAGCATTTCCTGGTGTGCATCCCATGAAAGCTGGCTTCTCAGGTGTGTAGTATATTGAATGCCATCCTAGACTATGAACTTTCATCCCTGTCATAACATCCTCAGCTGTAGCTCCATATATCCATCCCACCTGCAATATTGGGTCACAATAAACCCAATGATTTTTTCTGCCAAGACACATAATTTTATGAAATGAAATTGTTTCTTAACATGTCCTTTAGGCCAAATTGGTATGTAAAGCCTATGAACCCCATTTCCATGGGTATCCACACTTTATAAATGAATTCTTCTAGTTAAGTTTGACTCTCTTCATTTAAGATTTCATGTACCATGCCTAGCAAGTTTAAACTCTTCCACTTGAAAGAAGCTAAAAATTTAAAGTTACCTCTTTGCCCCATGCAGTTTTAGCTTCATAGCTGCAACCAGCCACATTCAAGGCTTCCTCTACCTGGAATGAAGGAGAAGAATGGCTTTGGAATTCAGTGTCTCTGATAATTGTCTGAGCAGATGCTGCAAGAGCAGAAGATTCACCGAATATACTTCCTAAAGCCTCCTCAGAACAAGAGGATGAAAATTGGTGAGAGTCTGCAGGCAATGGAAAGATGTGTTATTATGTATATATATCTCAATTGAAACTTATTGAAAGAATCCCAAATTAAGTATATCCTTGCCTTTCCCTTGTCTATTTTGTTTGTTTGTTGCAGGCGGTACTCCATACAATACTTTCCTTCTATGGAAGCAGCATGTTCCAAAATACAAGGGACCTTGGATTCCATTCATTCCTTTGGCTATTGTCTGCATACAATTTAAAAATTCGCTTGAGAATCCTCTTGACTACCAATATAATTGCATTTCACATTAAGCAAATACAACCCATAAGCAGTATGGTCCCATACAGAGATTATTAACTTGTAATATACCTACTTTCAAGAATAATTTGTACTGATTTCCAAAGGGGTCATCCTTAAGGCCTCCATAAAATAACTGTGGAAATTGTACAAAGCCACATTCTCTTTCGGATGGACAGTCAAGGAAGAAACACATAGCTTGTTGTATGGCTTTTGGATTGCTTACATGCATATCACAGTCCAAATTAAGAATATAAGGAGCATTTGTCATTACTCCAGATATCCTTGCCTGAAAGTACAATAAATAATGTTAATGCTACAACTTAGCAAATTCAATACAAAATATTTACTTCAACAACTAAAAAATACTATTCATAAACTGTTTGAATTACCATAAAAGAGGAATTTTAAACACCAAAGTTAAGGTACAACTTGAAAGGGCCTAATGGTTATGGCATGTGGGGGGGGGGGGGGCAGGGGGGGAGGTGGCGCAGGGAAGGCAGGGTGGGCGCAGGGATTGAAAAAATTATCCCCTTATATTAATAAAACATTATGTTATAAAGCTATTTGTCAGAAAAAAAGTGAGTGGATAAGTCACACTCCATGGTAGATGCATTACTTAAAGCCAAAAAACGAAAAACTAACTAGCTAAATAAGCTTTTTAACCCAAAAATGTGAAAATACAGTTAACAAGGGTCATATAAAGGCAACAACAAAACAAAAACTTTAAGCAATTGGAGCAATAAGTAGTGGTGGTGGATCATAGGGTTTGTCCCCCTAACCCCCCCACGATTTCCGGAAGGTGGGTTTGTTGTATCAGGTATGGGCTCACAACCATTATTATATTTTTTTAATCTTTGTCCTCTAGAACCTCCTGCCTAGAGGGAGAAATGGCAAGCACTAGCTAAGAGAACTTCCCTTGCATGGATGATGACCACCCAGAACCACCAATAGTAGGAGGACTCAGGTAGCGTTGGAAAACACTGCCAAGGGGAGCCACTACTGTGTCTGCTCTAGGAGTTAGTTCTCTCTAGTTGTCTGAATCCACAATCCCTGGGGGTGACCAATGGTGAGGAGAGGGGAGGGCGGGGGCGTGGGGAAGCTAATTAATAGTGCATGAGGCACTCCCCCAATGATTCAATATAGTCTAGAGGTGTTCCACCTCTAGATAGACTTTTTCCACTTGAACATGTATTTGAAGCATTATATTAGATGTAACATTAACCTTGGTAGAATTATGGAAATATTCTTCAGGAGAAACATTAGAAAAAATAACATAATTCTTGTTTTTCCGTAATTTAAATAATGTCTAAGCTCAAAAAATATGCCAAATCTGTGTGAATTTTGTAGTAATCATGACTGAGTCCCCTAAAAGCACTGTCTTCCAGGAAAAAATTTATGAATAGAAGGGTTTGGAAAAAGTGTGAATCCAAGGTCAGGGCAACTTGGCAACATGCTTGCAAAACCAAAAAGCATGCTTTAGATATTTTGGGTGGTTGCAAACTAAGAAAACAAGATGAGCCATGCCTGTGTGAACCAACTAGATGCCTATTAGAATCCCTTGGTGTAGGATACACTGAAGAAAGTATGCTTCTTTAGGCTCAATAATGGCAGCCCACACATGTTCAATTCTTCTTTTCCAAATTAGCAGCTGTGGAGTTGACCTTCCATTTGGCATTGAGAGCATCAACCGGAAGATGTTGAGGTGAAAGGAGTTAATAACCTAACTGGAGTTGGTACTAGAGGAATGGCATCTCAACAGGCCATTTCCAATCAATCCACCATTCAGAGGGAGATTGGATACCAAGTTTGTGAAGATACCTTTCAGGAATAGAATTTTGAATTTCTAAGATACAGTCTTGATCACTAGCCTACAAATTAAACTGAACATGAATAACTTGCCAAGTAACTTAGCCCCTAGTTTGCTTGCAAAAGAGATCAAAAATGACTTTGATGCCTTTTCTGAACCTCCTCAGGCTCTTCATCCAGTCACAAGAGCAAATGCCTATTCATAAAAGTTAAGAATGAGAAATCACCACAAGGAGCGCAAATTGAGAAAGAGCCTAGACCTAGAGCCATCTCCATCCCAATGTAGATGCCTTTGGAATCAGAAAGAGCTAAGATTTTACAACACAGGGAACAATATAAAGTAAATGAAAAACAATCCTCTTGTAGACTTGACAATTATGGACTTCCACAAAGGGATCCCATACTTAAATTGGTATCTCTTTTTGGCAGTAGCATAAAAAAACTACATTTACCTTAAAATAGAAATATTTATTTAAAAACTGAACGTAAAAAAAAGCCATTTAGAAAGTGGATTTAAACAAAATTGAATTACCATAACATTCATGGCACCAGCTTTGTAGTGATGATCAACCTTAGGTTGTTTTTCTCTTGCAACATATATAATGTGGGGCAGAATATCACCTTCATTTCCCTCTCCCTTTTTGTTTTCGTGTATAACCTGGATACATATCAAGTATTGTTCATATGAGTTTGGATTCACAGTCAATACAAAATCTAACAGTTTCAATAAGGATGATGCTCCAAAAATTGACAGTTCCAAAAGTTGGTATTGTAAACTTTATAACAGCTCATTATCACCTTCACAATACTGGAATGGTTTCTTATGTCTGAGTTTCTGTAAACAAAACCTTCAGTAGCATTCTGAGACAGTGAATCTAATGGAACTTGTCCTGCCTCCAATGCTTTAGTAATCTTTGCCAGCAGATTTTCATATTCACCCTACAAAACACTCCATAATGTTAAAAAAGCTTTTTTATACACTAGAGGAAAAGTATTTTTTATAATCTATCAGTCGAATTCTACCAAAAAGCTACAGTTTATCACACTTTAGTACCTTTATATCCTGCCATTCTCTTACAAAATCTGGATCAGACAGCTTGGTTTCTTTGGAGAAATACATAAATGGAGCCCTTGTCTCTATATTGAATTTCATGCAGAAGGGCACCCATTTTTTGGCAAAGATTAAAGTTTCTACCAAAGAGTAGAAAGTGATGGGAGAGGCCCCATCATCTGAGACATAACATGCAATTTTTTCAGCAGGATAATCAATTGCAAGCACTGAAAGAACCGTATTGGCAGTCATTATAGCAGGCTCCTTGAAAGGGTCTGTTGTAGTGATGATTATGTCCACAGGTGGGAGCTTGCAATCAAATTCTCCGCCATATCTGCAGCACAAAACGTCACAAATATTTTTTCACCATCATGGTTTTCATCAATGCACAACAGTCTTCCATATGCAATAATGAATCTATAAGGTTTCAATTTATAACACTCCATAGGCAATAAATCTATAAAATCTTAATTTATCTAGTACCATGATTCTCACCTGTTTGTGAGTCTATCTGGGTATGCCTTATACTCAATGTACTTCCATTTCATATTCTTATCAAGGATCCAATGGAAAGAAAAACAGAGCTCACAGAAAAAAGCTACTATCCAAAGTCCATAAGATTCAGCAGCAGGATGCAATAATCTAAAGCTTAGAAAACTCATCAAAAGTACCAAATGAATGCATGCATAAACTGTATATAGTTTTGACTTGTGTGTTATTTTTTCATATAAACTAAAACAGTTGGAGATATCCATTCCATTCTCCATTAATTTGTAATCCCACAAGATTGTTGGTATCTATAGATAATCTGATGAGTACTTACATATATATTGGCTGTGTTCAAATGAAAGTATAGATTGTATGTTGGAATGTTATCTATTATTTATGAATTATTTTTGAGTTAAGAGTCTTTATGTATCTTTGGCCTGTAGAATGCTGAACTACAAGCCAGTCTGTTGTTCAGATTATCAATCACTCTGACATTTGTCTGCAAGTATATGACAAAAATGATAAGTAATAAGATGCCATTCCAGTGGAGGAGATTGATGGCAGAGTGCTCATCGAATACGAAAGTGGAAATGGGTTGTTTAAGCTGCTGTCCTTACTGTCATGTCACTGTTAATAATCCATGTTATAGAAGTTCATTAATTAGATTGGACGTGTCTACAATGACGGCAACCCTTATGCCCGCCGAATTATTGACACCGACAACATCTGCAATAAACATTTATTAGCCTGACAACAAAATTTGAAATCCCTCCTCACGTTTAGTGGCACTTTTGGGGCAACCAGCTAATTTTTAAAAAATACAAGAACTCTTTGTCATGCCCTGGACTTATTAAAAATAGGAAGGCTGAAAGATTTGTAAGAGAAATTACCTAAAAAGTTAAGATATGTGGTTATTGGTTTTTCTTTTAAATTAGTTTTAGTAAATGGACATTGCCGTATATTGACTCCCAAGTTTATTAGGGAGTTATAAACTAATTAAACTTATAATTCAGTTTCACTTTATTAGAATAGAATTCTTAATTTATGACAATATAATGATGGCAGTGATGTCTTTTTTATTCAACTAAAAAATATATAATTCAGTTAAATTACAGTTTTAAAAAATATAATTCTATGCTATTTTATATATATATATATATATATATATATATATTAGAAATAACTTTTTGATTCCAAAAATAAGTAAAGAGAATACTTTTTAATAGGAAAAAACATTTTGATCTATTTAATAATAACTAAGAAAAGGTAAATATGACAATTTACAATAAAAGGTGGTTAAAGTATATAATAATCTTTTAAATATAAGGTTGGCACGTTCGTGAGTGTTGACGTCTCCTCTTGGAACCTCAGTTTTATCAGGGTCTGTGCTATTGTCGGTCTCTCCAAACCGCTCTTCCATTCTATTAATATGCTTTTTTTGTGCAGCTTGTAGGCCTAATTCCTTAACCATGAAGGACTTTCCTGGCCATCAGATCGCTGAGTGTCCTTCTAGGATAAGACATGACTCTGCTCTCTGATCCTCTCAAGCTTAGGTGAGGAAAGTTGGATCTTTCGATCAAGACTTCTTGCAGCAGAATTACGACAAGTTCTTTTTTCCTCCTTTTTCTAAGAAGGTTCCTGTAAAGGACTAATCGAAGGAGGTGCCTTCAACCAATCCTCAACCATCTTTTTTGTAGGAGTTTTTATCCTCCCCCATGAGCCCTTGCTTTCTCCCATTGTGAAGGCGGTGGTTCGAAAGCGAAGCCATCAAGCAAAGCTCTGTTTTTGTCCTCCCCCCTCTTTTGCCCTCCCCATACCCCACCCTCTTCCCTTGTTCTTGTCCCCCACACCAAGACCGTTTTCCCGTCCCCCCTCATTGTGCTACTCCCTCCTCAATGCCCTCTCCCCACCCTGTGTCTTCCCCCATCTCTCCCACTCCTAACTCTCTACCCAAGTGTGCTGAGAAACTCAAAGCTAACATATAGGCACCACTACTAAGAAGAAGGGCAGGCAATATGGGGAAGAAACACTAAGGTCAGAGGTAGATGTTTTGGTAAGAGAAGGATCCTAGTGGACAATAAAGGACCTTCTTTCAAGGCACGAGAGAAGACTAGCCCTAACCTGTGGATGAGGGTTGCATCACTTCTGCCTCAGCTCTTTTCGACTGGCTCCCACTTCTATCATGATTTTTAGGTCCTACACAAGTAAGATTGATTGAAGTCTCGTTGAAGGACATCAGGGTCTCTTACATTTTGGTCATTGCTTGTTGGTAGAGGTTTGGCGACCTATTATTTCTTTGCTTTGCCTTTATTTGGTTGTGTCATTTCCCATTATGGCTGGGTTTTAGTCATCATTTATGGTTTCTTTCTTTTTCATTATTTTTGCATCTTCATGGTGTTAGGGACTGGGCCTCTTTTTATGTCCTAGCACCAGTTCATAGCTCCGGTCAAAAGCATTTCCCTGATCAAATAAAATATCCTCTAAGTATAAGGTCTATAGCATGGCCCAACATTGACAACTTTTATAAGAATTAATAACATTTACATCCACAAACATTTCTCTACCACATTTATGTTATCTTTAATTTTTTACAACAAAAATACCATAATTTTAAATGTGAAGAATAAACTAGTATTAAGAAGTAGCATCAATAACATAAGTTGTATACAATTAATATCAAGGTTATTACCCTCTGTCACATTTATTTGTAAGAAGCAACATTAATAATGGTAGTAGTTTAGGAATTAATATCAAGGTTATTACCTTATGTGATATTTTTTAATAAGAAATAGATCAATAACATTATGCTGGCAAAGTATTTGGCACTAGCCTAAATATGAGGTTTTGACAACAATGAAGGGGACAATGTCATACCCAAAAATTTGCATGACTAAACTACACAAAAATAGATATATTTTTTTTGAAATGTATAAAGCACATTCTACACAACTACAATGCACAATGGTTAACTATCTTTAGGCACAAGATGTGCAAAGTGTTAAAGCAAATTGACTTGTCTAAATGACACATATGATAATGAACAAGTGGACACATGATTTTTAAGTAACCATGTAGGTATCCCTTGTTCTAATCAGCCTACAAGTTCTCAACAAGTCTACAACCCTCTACATGAACCTAGTGGGCCCCATAAACCCAAGTTTTATAAAGGACGTGTAACTAAATAGATATGGGTTTGAGAAACCATTGGCTTGAATGATTCATCATAATTTTCAACAGGGTTTAAAGAGAGTCCCGAGTGACTCTGACCAATCATAAGGTTCAGTTCACACCTAAATCCACAATTGAATTTACTTTCAATTTGACTTAACTTTTGAGGAAAATGCTTAGGAAAGGGTTCACATACTCTTCATATGACCTCAAAAGGGATCAAAAGTGTCTTTGATTAGCTCTATGACGATAGAGCACTCCATCTAAGCCGTTGGATCCTTTCTAACTTGACCATTATATGTAGTCAAAGGTGAGGAACCCCTAAAGTCCTTATGGATGGCAACAAAGGCTTCAAATTAGATATTAAGTTACAAAGTCAGATTTTGGAAAGGAAGAATAAGGCTTTGGAGGATGACTTGTCCATAGTCATCCCTCTTTTCCTTCATCATTCTTAGGTGATTGCCATTAATGGAATTTCTGGAAGCTTTTGGTCCTTTTCCCATTTTATTCATTTTGTTAATTTTCTTCTATATATGTGTGTTTGGTTTGTCTTCGCAGGTACCCATCTTCATTATTGAAATCAACTTTATGCTAAGTTGTAATTCAATAGTTTGAATGTCTCATATTAGTGTTAACATCATGAGAGAATTATCTTTACTGCAGTACTCTAACATACATCCTAAATTAAGTATAATTGCACAAAACACCAACAATGTATAACACAAATAATGACATGTAACTCAATTTGTATTGATACATAGACATTGAATATAAGTACATATATTTGTATATAATTTTGTGTTGAGATTATTCTCTACATTTCATTATTAAGATTTTTTTGAAAGAAATAGAACTTATATTATTCATATAAATAAATCAACATCTATATGACTATTCACAAAAAAGTTTGGTTGTATGAGAGCACGCCACATTGACACACTAGGCCCAGTCTAGGAACCATATACAAGGTAAAGTTCCAAGGAATAGAAAGAAACTAGGCCAAGCTTGAAAAAGGTCTAGAACATCAAAAAAAGGGACATTTAATTGGTAGTAGCAAAGAGACCAATAGAGGATGAATCGTGATTAGGAGGATCACCCCATCTAGAGATTGGAAGATCTTTCCCTTCAATAATAAGGTCCCCTGAAAATTGGAGGTGTGTTAATTGACTTCATATTACACCTCATTATATTGCACAATATGATGGGAAGAGATATCCAAAGTGATCCTAGGGACGCCTTTATCTAATGTAGTTTCCTACCGCCCAACAAATTCTTGAGTGGGTAGCTCTACCTATGTTGATCCGCAAGAGGTAGAGAGACCCATCCCTGGGCCTACAGAGGATGGGGAAGTAGATATCCCCACCCTACATGTTGTGTCAAGGGAGGAGAAAGGTGTCATGGTTGAGAACTAGTAGCATAATTATGAGAATGTTAGCAAAATCAACTGTGATGAGGACCACTTCGAAGAAGGTCACTACCACTTCTTGGTGGTGAGATCTATGGTGGGGAAGGTGGAACTCGAGCAACAATATAGGGGGTATCACCCCAATGATGAAGTATCCATTACAAGTAATCCAAATCCATAGCTAATTTGTTACTTTGAATCATGAAGTTGGGATGGTTGGGTATGAAGAGAACTTCTATTTTATTCCTTATTATTAGCCTCAACATAACTCTTACCAACCCTATGATCCATGTCAACCTCACTGTGATTCCTATTAGCCTTGTCATGAACCATATTAGTCCTATGGATATCTTACATTATCCTTATATGATTCCAAATACATACTTCAATAGCCTTATCAATACTTGCAGCAGTCATACTCCTCCCTTCCTACTTTAATTCCATCTCAAAATTATGTTCCCCCTACCATATCCTTGTTGGCACTCAATCCAAATCTAATAAAATTAGAAGAGGTGATGAGAAAATGGGATAAATAAATTTATGTGATCCCTTTTCATCTTATAGAGAAGATGAGAAAGTCAGTTCAAATGTTGATGGGTAAGAGGATGTTAGTTGGAGAAGAAATCCAATATGTTATCAATGATGAGTTGTATGAAATGAGAGATTTTATCCAATGGTGGATGAAAATTGTTGATGCTTAGAATTGCGTTGTTTCCAACACCAACAATGGGAAGTTTTAGGAATGTGGGACTTGCGACCTGAAATGACCTCCAAATTTTAAAGAAGCTGGCTCTTCTTTATCTCAAAAGTATTGTGGGAAAAAGGATAGAAATTAAACAAAAAACACCAATGCAATGAAAGAAAATATAACTATGGCGATGCACCTGAGTTTAATTCGATCCTTAATTCTAAGCACAGTGAAGCTTTTTTTAGGATTCAATTACATTAAAGAGCAAACAAGGCATGATCAATGTAAAAGATGAAAATAGATATAATAAAAGGCTCACAACTTAGACTATTTTTGCAGACAAAAAATATCAACAAAGGCACATAACTCCATCTTATTAATTTTCCAGTCACATAAAAGGAACAGAAACATGCACATTTATACAAACTTTCAAACTCAAGAAAATAGAACAAAGGCAAATGATATTACTAGCCACAGCAAGAAAGTCTAAAACTTCTTGATAACCATCTCTCCCAGAAAATTCTCTCTATCTTCTTCTGATGATGTCTCTTCCTGATGATCTCTTCACCCACATTTATAGCATTGGACTAGCTTTAGATTGCCCACACGTTCCCAACCCAATGGTCTAACTAAACTCTAACTGAATTGGAAGTGTTTAACAAAAGATATCTTTTAGTTCTCTAACATTGGCCTCTCTATAAGTTCAAATCCCAATGGCCTAACTAAACTAGAACTTAATTGGAAGAATTTAATAGAAGATATTTACTAGATTTGAAATGTTTAGTCTCCCTGCAAGTTCATTGGCTGAATTAGATACATGTGACACTTCTCATTGTGAAACATGTGAGGACACTTGGTGGCTTCCGCTTGCCTCACTTGGAAACCGTCTCATTATTCAGGAGGCACCAAAAAAATACACTTGGCACTTCCGCAGCACTTACAGAAAACACATGGCACTTTCCATTGCATTATACTCTTTATTGTGTCTTTGTATCGGGGTGTTCTGTCTTTGACATCTATCACAGTCCACCGCTTCGAAACTTTAACAATTTATAGAGAATGGGACCCACAACACTTCTCACTCGAGCAACTTCAAAAGGAGAATGGGGATAGGTGGTGCTTTCCACTAATTTTTAATAAGTGACATGTGGCGGCTTCCACTCATCTACAGAAGCTTTTAGATGCTTTTGAAAATCTTGTGAAAGGTGACACGTGGTGGTCTCTGTTGAGCTTTAGCTACACTATAGAAACATTCAAGACTCATTTTGGATTCACATGGATGGTGACACTTGGTCGATTTCACTCATCTATAGAAGCTTAACCTGAGGCCCACCAGAGTCTTTATTCAACAATGAAACAAAATGCAGAAATTTTGGATTGTTGACACTTGGCAGCTTCTGCACGACTTTGATAGTTAGACAAAATTTAGGCAAAAATGAAACTCACACCTGCATTCTGTGTTAAAAATTCACTGCCTCAAAACTGAAACACGTAGGGATAAAACTTGGAGCGCACAATTGAAACTCAAAAATAAAATGTAGAGTATTTTACTCTATAGTTCTTGGCGACCCTAAGGATTTTTGAGCCTGCTAAAAAAAGAATCCACAATCTCTCACATGATCAAATGTGGAAAAAATCACAACTTTAGTAAGGCCGTCTGATAAATAGACTACTCAGCATCAAATAATCCCTACTTATTTTGCAATTCATGGAAGGCTAAATCAAGGTTGATGATGTCCTTGTGCGAAAACCTCTACAAAATATGAACTATAGCCTTCAATTTAAATTCAAGTTGGGACATGGGAATCAAGACAGCTTCCACTTCTGGCACTGATGAATCATCTGTTAAACCTTGGAAAATTGACTGATCATTTTGCCTGGCTAAATACAAAGGTTTAATCTCATCAACCATCAACATAGTGTTGCTATCAGGATCTTCAATATGTTGCTTCATGTCTTTGATTCCCTCTTTCACCACATCTAGAAGCTCTTTGCAATTAATTGCTACAAAATTGCAACTGAGAACTTCGTTCACTCTTTTTGCAGCAATCATTCTGTCACTAATCCCTGCTACTAATAATGTTCCATTAGTTGCATCATATAGCTTTTGCAGCAGCATTTGAGAATCAAACACTCTCAAAGAGACAGTAGATAGAGTGGCTTCAACTGAAGTCTCTACCTTTTCACACAATTTCTATGCATTTAGCAGAAAGATTAGAGAGGGTTTGAGCTGAGTAATCTCCTCAGAGATTCTTTTCCATATTGATACATAAAGCTCCTTAACTAGATTCAAAACTTCTGCATTCTTTGGCCTATTAGCCAACTCAAGTGTCAATTGTTATGTTATTTATTTCTTAGCTTAAATTTGGGCCTGTATGGCAGTGGTATTATTCTACTCATTCAGTAACTTCTGTTGGAACTAAGTGATCTGTTGTAGGTTTTCCTCACATTTTTCTTGTAAAATTGCCTTTTCCCACCTTAAGGCTGTCACTGTAGCTTTCTCCTATGTCAGCTTCTCTTTCAAATAATCATTTTGGGCCTAAATAGCCTGGTGAGTCTAGAAAGAAACAATATGTTGCAATTGTTTGTTAAGACTCTCTATTTCATTATTCTTGGTTTTGATCTCTATAGTCAGACTGCTACAATTTACTTTCTCCTGAGCTAAATCAGCCTCTATCTTTTGTAGCTTCTTTGATACTTTCAAATAATCAGTAGCTACAGTAGATGTGGATTCATTTAGCAACTCAACCTTATCTTATGGTCTAAAAAGTGACATATCCATAGCTGTTACATTCATTGTATAATCTTCGGGATGTATCTGCTCATTCGGTTTGACCACATTAGGTGACAAATGGGTCACCGTTAGTTGCTACTAGATTGGGTCAAATTGTGACCTCATATGTGGTGTAGCTAGAGATTTACTATCTTTCATCCTCTTTTTCTCCATCTGGGCTTCTCTAGCCTTCTTAGCAGTATCTACTTGAGTTTGGAAGGTAGAAGGAGAGGCAATGTGCCCACTCACAAAAGGATAACCCTGTGGCAAGCCATAGGGAATAGCCAAATGTTGGCTAGGGGGAATCTGAGGAGGTACTCTCTTTGGGAAAGAGGGGGAAAAATGAGGCAATGATGTGGCATGAGTATGAATAGGTGAGGCAAAATGAGAAATGGGCATAGCAGAGGTGGCAAGGGATATTATTTGGCCAGATGGGATTGTCACCCCTATAAAAGAAGAGAGAGACTGAGAAGAGGAAGGAGAAACAACACGTACTTGAAGAGCAATCAATGTACTCATTGATTGGTGCTGTGAGGGTTCTACCTCCTCCTCAATATCAGGTTGAAGCTTTAGCCTCTTATGTTTCCTTGGCATTTCTTCTTCTGGCTGTGATCCTTCTCTTCAACATTTACCACTACTGCTAGTGGTGAATGTACAAAACTGGGAACCCGAAAGGCTGACACTGATGGAGAAGCTTTGGGTGGTGAAGATAACACACTCTTTTGTTTTTTAATGACACTGAGAGATTGGGGCCAAATAGTTATAGTGACTGTGGATGGGGTTTGTCCTGGGGCCCACCCTGTATGAGTAGATTCTACTCTGGCTTCTAACTCTCCACCTTGTGTCTGCAATTTGCTTGTATAAGGGCTAGAGATAGGAGACAAATGACATTCATCCCAGAGTTCCTCCCATTTCTCATCTAAATCCACATTACCAAAAGAGTGAGTAGTCTCACAAATCTCCTACCTATACTTCCAATAGGCTTGTATTTTCTCAAGTTTCCAGTCTTTATTCTTCAATGCCCTTCTTAAACCAGAAGTCATTCTGATTTTAGGGCCAAAATCCTTTTTCTTATCATAAAAGGTCTCCCATAGCTTGGCCTCCTCTGAGGGAAAATCTATCAATTCTACATATAAATCAAGAATATCTTCCTGAGGGTTTCTTCTGTTTTCCCAAAAGGGACGGCCCTCATGCACAATTCTAGCAGTGACCTTGTTATTCTTGACCCATGTGGTTATGAAACTACTTGAGTCATATCCCCATTTATCTTTAATTAGAAAAAATCCTAGAAAAGCTAACTTTCTCAAGAACACATGCTCAGCATCTCTGACCTCTAGGGCCATGTTGTTTGTTACCCATGGAACATCATAGATTTTATTCTTTTTCTTCCCAATGCCATAGTCATTATCCACTACAGACACTTGCCTGGTGACCTCTAAGAATTCTAACCTAAGGGTCAAAATCTTATTTAGAAACATTAGTTATCCACTAAAACCATGGACTCTAATAATAGTATGATGGAATCCAAAAAAGCAATCACAAGGAATAGTACAATTTGTCATAAGGCCTGAGACACTTGGAGTCAATCTATTTTCAACCAGCTCTGGGCTTAGATGACAAAAGGCAGGGGCAAAAAAAAGTTCCCAAAATTCATATGGGTCACTAGTTTTGGACAAGATATGTGTCCATGTAGACAAAATAATGGTCCTATGTAGACCGAAGCTTGGGTCATACGTATTTAGATGCATGTATTGGGAAAAGATGGTAGAATTTTGATATAACATGAGGTGAAATAGATAAGAGGAATACTTGAAAACCCCTTTAGATTTGAAATGGGTGAGTTGATCAACCATTGAATATGCAATCTACTCAAAGAAATCTAGTCGATACTCCTGAGACTTGTCAATAGTTTTCAATTTGAAGAGAATGGCCATTTGTTCTTCATAGACAGTTATATCATATTTCATTCTAAAAATGAATGCCATCATAGATAGTGCCTCTTGACTGGCCTGTGCAAATTGTGCTCTTGCTATTGGCAGTACTGGTACAGTGGTATGTCAGGATCCCTACTCCTTAAGAGCACACTTGATTACCTTTGTATAAGCAACTAAACATAGAATTTAACCAGAAGTAATATGTAACTAGAATTCAGAAACAACACAGAATATGAGAGACAATACAATCTTGTATTAACACTCTTCCAGAAGGAAATACAATGAAGAAATCACACTCTTCCCACACCTCTTGGGTGTACTAGTAATTCTCCCTCAAGAGTTCTCTTACTCAATTACAAACAAAATCAACTCAAACATAGAGTTTTTGTTTCAACCAGTCAGTAACATTACTACCAGTACACCAACGAGTACACCACGTACTCCAAGTAGATCTCCCTGATCTTGCTCCTTGTTGTGTTGCAGATCTCCTTTGACCTTGCTACCCTATAGATCTCCTTTGACCTTACACACACACACACACACCTATAGATCAAATGATCTTACTTACCATGTAGATCTTCTACCTGATCTTGCACAACCTACAGATCAACCTGGTCTTGCACACTTGCAAACCTAGATCTTACATACCTTGGAAGAACCCTTGTCCTTGCCTTTGCAAGTCCTTATGATTCTACAAATTAAAATACAGCCCCATGGGTCTCTTAAATAGATCCCATACAAAAAATAATTAGATTTTTCAATTACAATAATTAGAAATGCAGAATCAAGACTAAAATTAGTCTTTACATGCAAACTGACTGTCCGTCTAAAATTAGACCAGTTCTGGAACGCACAGATGATCAACATCGGTCACTATCTATCTGGAGATGACCGACATCAGCATATCCATGACTGATGTTGGTAGCTTCTTGTCTACTCCTGACCAATGTCGGTTACTGTGACACTCAACAACCTCCTCCATGTTTGCATACCTATGAAGCTTTTAGCTCCACAACCTAACAATCTCCCAGTTGGAGATAAACAACTGCACCTGTACCTCTACCTGTACATCATCTAATTTTGTTTTCTAGCTTGTATCCCTCTTCAAGTTCAGTCTTGAAGACCAACCACCACAAATCATGTGGTGCTTCTCCTGTCATCCAAGTAACCTGCCATATCCAAATCTACATACCCATGTAGAGAAGTGCATGACCTTGCATAACATGAATCCCTACTGTTGGTCCCTCTTAGATACCTGAGAATCCACTAAACTGCTTTCCAGTGCTCCTTTCTCGAATTGGCCACAAACTTGCTGACAACTCCCACTGCTTGGGTAATATCAAGTCTAGTACTCATGTACTCAACCTCATCATGTGATTTGGGACACTGTTCTGTGAACTGTCCATCCATAGGTGTGCTAACCAGTTCTAAATCTTGCATATTGAACCTCTCCACTACCTTATTCACGCAATCATCTAGAGACAAAATCAACCTGTGACTTTCCCTGTCTCTAGAAATACTCATGCCAAGGATTTTTGCTCCTCCTAAATCCTTCCTGGCACACCACTGAGCTACTTTTACCTTTAGCTCAACAAATCCTTGCATGTATGAACTTGCAACAAGCATATCATCCACATACAGTAATAGGATAATGTCACGACCATTATCCAACCTAGTAAAATAAACACAATGGTTACATTGACATTGACTAAAGCCATGCTTTGTCATACCCCTATCAAACCTGTACCACTATCTTGGAGCTTGCTCAAGACCATATACCCTGGCCTTCTATCTCACGTGTCCATTCTCTCCTTTTTTTAACTTAGGAATCCATTCATCTTTCAGTGCTTTCATCCTGGCTGACAACTCTACCAAATCTCCTGTTTGGTTCTTTCCCAAGGAATCAACTTCCTCATTCATGCCATGCTCCCACTGTTTCTTGGATTCTACCTGCATTACCTCTTCAAAACTTCTTGGTTCTTGACCATCAGTGAGCAACAAGTTCAAGTAGTATAAAGAAGGGAAATAATGAATTTGAGGCTTACTTACCCTTTCAGTCCTCCATATGGGCGTTTGAGACTCCTTGCAGCTTGTTATCCACCCAAAATCTATTCTCTAGTCGACCCTGGTTTGCACCTGATCGATGTCGATTCTACCTAATCACCAATGCTGGTTCTCTAACCGATGTCAGTGTCCACCTGGTCACTGACGTTGGTTCCTTGACTGACACCACCGACTCTGGTCTGCACATGACCGACATTGGTACCTGCTTAATCGATGTCGGTTCTCACCTGACCAACGTTGATAACTATGTTTTCCTATGAGTGATGAATTTTACCCGCGAGCTCAATTTGGATCATAACCTTTTCCAAATTGCCCTACTCAAAATTATTCAGCCCCTTGAGTTGATCTCTGTCCATCATCTTCTCCATGAAAACCAAGGCTTTCCAGTTCTTAAGTTTGTCAAAGACATCAGACTTCCTCTTAAGAACATGCATCCCCTTCTTATTCATGTGACCAAGCCTACAAAGCCACATCTTCACATCTACATTTGAAGTAGATAAACCAGAAAGAGAATTAGTAATACAAGTAGATAGATAAAGAGTACCTACTTTCTTACCACATGCTAATTCAAGTGCACCCTTGGAAACTTTCCAAGATTCCATTGTGAGAGTAACTGTGCAACCCTCATCACCCAAATTTTATATAGAAATTAGACTCCTCTTCAAGACTGGGACATGCATGACCTCCTTCAACACCCATGTGTTTCCCATCTGCATTTTCAGCCGCACTTCCCCTTTGCCAACAATTTGACAAGGCTCACCAACCCCTAAATAAATCTTTCCAAAGTCTCCATGGACATAATCATGGAAAAATAATCTATTTGGGGTTGCATGGAAGGAGGCAACAGAATCTAAAACTCAAGATTCTACTTTATCCAAGGAACATACAAGAGCATCCTGTGCAACAATACCTGCAACCTTTGCTTCTTTATTTTCTTCATGCTCATCTTCTACCAACCAACAATCTTTCTTTACCTACTCTTTTTTTCCATAATATCATAATTGATAATTCTTGCTATTGAATTCGTCCATCTTAGTGTACTTTTTTCTGCCATTACTTTACTCCCACTCAATCAAAAACCCTTGAGAGTGACCCATAATCAACAAACACTTAACACGCTCTGACCACCTATTAGTGTACCTAACCAAGCTCTGATACCACTTGTCAGTGGTATCACTTGGTGATCTTAGCTATGATACCAATTGTCAGGATCCCTACTCCTTAAGAGCACACTTGATTACCTTTGTATAAGTAACTAAACACAGAATTTAACTAGAAGTAATATGTAACTAGAATTCAGAAACAACACAGAATATGAGAGACAATACAATCTTGTATTAACACTCTTTTAGAAGGAAATACAATGAAGAAATCACACTCTTCCCACACCTCTTGGGTGTACCAGTAATTCTCCCTCAAGATTTCTCTCACTCAATTACAAACATAATCAAATCAAACACAGAGTTGTTTCAACCAGTCAGTAACAATACTACCAGTACACTAATGAGTACACCACGTACTCCAAGTAGATCTCCCTGATCTTACTCCTTATTGTGTTTTAGATCTCCTTTGACCTTGCTACCCTATAGATCTCCTTTGACCTTGCACACACACACCTGCAGATCAATTGATCTTACTTACCATGTAGATATTCTACCTGATCTTGCACAACCTGCAGATCAACTTGGTCTTGCACACTTGCAGACCTAGATCTTACATACCTTGGAAGAACCCTTGTCCTTGCCTTTACAAGTCCTTATGATTCTAAAAATTACAATACAACCCTATGGGTCTCTTAAATAGATTCCATACAAACAATAATTAGACTTTCCAATTACAATAATTAGAAATGCAGACTCAAGACTAAAATTAGTCTTTACATGCAAACTAACTGTCCATCTAAAATTAGACCAGTTCTAGAATGCACAGATGACCAATGTCAATCACTATCTGTCTGGAGATGACTGACATAGGTAGATCCATGACCGATGTCAACAACTTCTTGTCTACTCTTGACTGACGTCGATTGGCCTGACCGATGTCGGTTACTGTGACGCTCAGCAACCTGCTCCATTTTTGCATACCTGTGAAGATTTTAGCTCCACAACCTAACATGGTATCATCATCCCCTAACTACAATTTTGATTTCAAAAACCTCAATTGATTATTGATGTTTTCCCACATTTTTTGCATTTTGGCAATGGTGGAAAACGTGGCTGTCTTGTCATGATACAAGGCCAACATGTCCCTGATAGCCTTTGGTTTAATTTGCACCATGAATGGACCCTGTTGTATGGTATTTGAGGGTGCATGAAATAATTTTGTGCATATTTCAATCAAGTCAAGGCATGGATGTACACTTGGGATAATGAATTGTGCCAATTGGGAAGTCCATATCCTCATTGTGAATGTTTCATATTGTCTAGCCTTGGGCCCTATGAATACATATTTGATGTGCCCCTTCTCTTAGAGCTTTACTAGGATTTTAAAGGATTGGGTCCATGATTCTATCTAAAAAATCTTTCACCTTTGCTGGGTCATTTGCATAACCAACTTCAGGGACTCTAGTCAGTGGATAGGTCTTTAAGGGTTGTGCAGGGGCTGAAGCATATGATTTGCTTGTGAGAAGCTTATCAATAGATTCGTAAATCCCAGACCCTTGTTGCAAAGACTGTGCTCCCTCCATATTTATATCTATACTTGGAAATAGTGAACTATGGTAACAGGTATGGAGCTTTGCAATAGGGAAGGCACTTTCATTAAGCTAGTTTGCTATGAACTAAAACTGTAGATAACAAGGGTTTTCTAGCAGACGCAAGAATGTTTGAGACACTGTTAAGCTTTAACTCTTGTTATGGGGTATTTAATGACCCATCAAGTCTCAAAAATGGCATTAAAATTGGATAACTATTAGCAAATCTTATTGAATCTACTTGGGATAGTGAGTTAGACACGTCATGAAATGGCTGTGTAAGGTACTTTGGGGAATGTTGGAGATTTGAGAGAGATTTAATGTGTCGAAAGTTTTGAAATTTTTGAAAAAGGCTCTGAGCCATGGCCATGTGTTCAAAGAACACTTATTAAAAGAAAGAGTGGGAAATAAAAATGGGAAAACAAAGCAATAAGGTAAGGGAAACTATCTTACTATAATACAACTAACTAGGTATATTTGCCTCCCTCCTAGATCAAAGGGAAAATTCCTAAAGTCTCCTTCATGGCAAGGAGACTTATGGTGCCAGAAAAGTGGTTGAATGGGATGGAGCTTTGGTGACTTGCTCTTCTTTCTTGCCACCTTGATTGGCCTACATCTGAGTGGATCAAAGTCAAACATGCTTCCAACATATATGTACTCTTCTTGCTCTTGGAAGCTTGTCGAATGGTGGTTCTTCATGCTAGAGTGTCTCATCAAGAAAATGATGGCTGTTGGCTCATCACCATAAGCCCTTTGATATACATCATTGATTTGCTTATCTCCTTCTACCTCATGCTTGGGTTCCATTTCATGATCATCCTCCTTGATGACTTCAAAAATATCATCTTCAGATTTACCAACCTCTTGAAAGGATAAGCCTGAAAGCTTGCAGTAATTTTACATATTTATTTGAGTCTTAATGCTGCCTTCTCCACCCATAACCAGCTCACAACCTCCTTGAAGAATAATGTAACCTAACCCAATGACTTCAAACAAGTCATTCAAAACATGATCAAGGGAGTGTCCATGGTCCTCCATGGCATATTACAAAGTGAGAAAAAGGTCAGAAATTATCTCTTCCTCATCAGAGATAGAGGCAAAAGCTTGTGACTTTTCCTCTTTTTCATCAAAGGGTGTACCTATGGTGATATCCTTCTCATTTGCACTCATGAAATCTCCCTGACCAGCCATGAACTGAGCACACTCCTCCTTACTTGCTTCTTCCAAAAAAGGTTCTTCTTTGAGAAGGGATGAAATGGAAGGCTGATGGTTATACATATGTGGGAGAGGAGGCAATCCTTGAGCTAGAATTGAATGATTCTCCTCTTTCCATTTGGTCATCACTTCATCTATATCATATGTGGCTTGATAACTCTCCTGGAGGGGTGTAGATGGGGTGTGTTTAAATGTAAGATCTTCTGCTTGATCATCACCATGAGTAAGAATAGCCTCAAATTCTTCAAGGCTTTGAGCAAAAATTTTCTCCTCCTCCTTTCTACCCCATGATTCCATTATTTGTTTCCAACTCATGACCTTGGGATCAGAACTTTTCCCTTGAGAAGAGGCAGCAATTTTATCTTCTTCAAGGTCCCAAGCTGGTTCATGATTTTCCCTCTTCCAACTCAGAATCTGGACATCATGTTGAGAGACCTGAGGATTGGTAGAAGAGGTATCTTTTGGTGTATGCTCCTCTCTAAGGTCTGAAAGCTCTATCTCTCTTTCACTAAGCAATCTCACCTTTGCCTCTAATTCCTCAATTTGCTTAGCTAGATTTTCTTGAAAGAGTCTTTCTTGGAGCTCATAGGAATCATCATAGAAGTGTGGAGTGCATGAAGGCTGCCATGAAAAACAAGAAGCTTCTTGAGGAAGGGTGGGAAGGACTTGAAAGGGACTAGCCTCATTTTGTACCTCATACTCTTGGACAATGTCTTTCTCCTCCTTGTTGTTCCATGGCCCAATGACTTTACTCCCTCTCATGATATTAGGATTGGAAATCTCCTTTTGGGGAGATGGGGCTACAAGGTGAGGGGGGAGTGAGGGTTTGGACTCCACTTCCCTTGTGCCAACATAGATTGCTGCATTTGAAGATTTGTCAATTCAATTTGTTTATCAAGATTGGCCTTAAATGCCAGATTTACTATTTCATAACTTTCCTCAACATGATTAATGAAAGGACCTTGATAGGCTCGATTTGGCTCATGAGCAGGGGCTGCATATGTCTGATATGAAACTTGGGGTAGCAGATATGCAGGTTGATAGACTTGGTAAGGCTGCCTCTCATGAATACTCAGCTTCTCTTCCAAAGATGCAATCAAGCCACTCACATCCAACATCTCATTTGTAAGCCTTTGCTAATTAGCTCTTTTAATGGGAGTCCATTCACTCTTAACCAGATCTAGTGCATTTCTCACTTGATAGACGACATGATTAGGGATTTCTTGGCCGCATCCCCTTCTGGTGTCAAGCTCTACTACATACTTTTCATAGCCCAATAGTGCTTGTTTAAAGGTGGAAATGGGTCGATTGGCAAAGAGATTAGGTTGAGTATGAGACGTGACATATTGGGAAGACTGGGCATAAGACTGATATAGCTCATGACAGGGCTGAAACTGGTCATATTGGACCTACAAAGGGCAAAATTCATAACCATATGCATCTTTGTTGCTTGAGGTGATTCCACGAACAACCTGAGCTTGATAAAAAATATATGGAGCATAAGACCCATGGTTCTAAGTAACAGAATTATACATACCAAACAGTGATTTCTTAATGGCACCAGGACTGCTTAACTGGCTAATTTAACTCAGAGTCACCATTGGTGTTGATAAAATAAAAAAACTCCACAGGCTGGTTGGCCAAAGAACACACCAAAAATTCTTCAACTCTTTAAAAAAATTGAGTCCCACTGGGCGTGCCAAAAACTATTGATGCTTAGAATTGCATTATTTCCAACACCAACAATGGGAAGTTTCAAGAATGTGGGACTTATGACCTAAAACAACCTCCAGATTTTAAAGAAGTTGGATCTTCTTTATCTCAAAAGTATTGTGGGAAAAAGGATAGAAATTAAACAGAAAACACCAATGCAATGAAAGAAAATCTAACTATGGTGATGCGCCTGAGTTTAATTCAATCCTTAATTCTAAGCATAATGAATCTATTTTTAGGATTCAATTACATTAAAGAGCAAACAAGGCATGATCAATGTAAAAGATGAAAATAGATAGAATCAAAGTTGTTATTTTTGCCACATTTGATCATGCGGGAGATTGTGGATTCTTTTTTGATCATGCTCAAAAATCCTCGGGGTCACCAAGAACTGTAGAGTAAAATACTCTAAAAATATATTAGAGAAGTGGGAGAATCAAGATATCCAATCCAATAAACCTCAACCATCATCTTCTATCCATAGTCCACCTCCTTTGGTTCCAAGTCTTCCTCAAACTACATGTACCCTTTCTCAAGAAATCAACATCTCTTCATCTTGGAGGCCTTTTTGGACTATGATTCTTTATTATATCATGCCAACTCTTGTGGAAGAATATGAAACTATGCAAGTCTCTCCCTTCCCTCAATAATATTATTGTATTCCATATTAGTTATCTTATGTTCTTTATCCTCATGAAACCATTCACTATTCTCAAGAAGAGCCTCTAAGAGAGACAATCCAATCCTCAAAAGATCCTACTAGCTTCAAAGTTCCAACTTGGAACCGAGTAGTGAAGTCTTAGGGAAAGCAAGAGGAAGAGAGATAATACCAAGAAATTGATGTTAAGGAAGAAAAACTTGTGCTTAATTCAACCCTGTTACCCCTTCCCCAAGTACCTATATTATGGGAATAAATGAAGAGAAAGTTGCATCTATAATTAAATATCAAAGGAAGTGTAATGAGTATGTTTTAAATGAGTTTGATGAGGATATACTCATTGGTACCCTAATTGGAGAAGAAAAAGAATTTTAAATTTTCAAGGTTGATGTTCTAGAAGAAGGTCTTGATGACATATTTATAAAAGAAGATCTGATTTCATCCAAGCTTGATGAGGTTGCACCTAGCCTTGATGTTGAATACTCTCTAAGTAAGCAAGTTGACATAGAGAATAATGGAAAATAAAATGAACTTGAAGAATTTTCCTTGAAACCTCATGACTATATATAAGTAGTTGGAATTCTTGATAGCCCTATGGTTCTTGAAGAGAAAGAGGAAGGTACTATTCTAGTTGATCTTATACATGTTGATCAAAGAGAAGATGGCAAAGATGATTGACAATAGTATATTGAAATCCTTCAAGATATTGAAGGCCTTTGCAAAGTTATGTTGCCTATTAAATATCATGCTCATAAGGAGATTGAAAAAGATATTTTCATTGAGGAAAATTGTGAAGCTTGGAGTGAGTATCCAAAGCTCTTTGACAAACTTGATGAGCTTGCAACAACTGTTAATAATTATGATGCAATTCAAGATGTCATTGAGGCCCAAGAAGCATGCTTAAATGGAACATCATGTGATGAAGTTGAAACTAAGGATCATCATGAGAAATATATTGATGTACAAGAGGATTTCATCTTTATAGGTGACTAGTTTGCTGCCATGTCTTCACTTGAGAACATGCCAATATGATTGTCACGTAAGGAGAAGATGAAGTCAACAATAGAAAAATAAACAAGCAAATTAATTCATGCCATTCTTCATCTCATGGAGTAAGATTTATCACAAGCTTCCCTTTTGACATAGGAGGATGAATAAAATTTTAGGCTAGTTGTATATATTAGTTTGTTTTCTTTTTTGTTGAGTTTCCTAAGTGCTTAGTTAGCACATGTGTGAGTCTTGTTGCTTAACTTTATGTGTGTTGTTTTTGTTTTGTGTGTTTTGGAGGTGAAATCATATGATATTACCATGGTTAAAGTCTGATCAGGTCTGAAACTGAGTACAAATGACTCCATTTACCAATGGAATGACAAGGCTACTAGTCTAGTCAGGCATGCTACCCCCCATGAATCACTAATTTATTGACCAAATTTGACATCAAAGGTCAAAATTTCAACCCCTATAGGTGATTTTTTTTTTTTTTTTTTATAACATATTTAAAATCTTGTTCATGGCTTAATAGACTTCAAAGAATCTTCATAAAACCTTATTAGCATTATTTAAGGTAAGTTTGGAGAAATTAAGGAAATGTCTTGTTTTGTTCATAAAGTGGTTTAGCCATGTTGCGAAGTCATGAAACCTGTTCAAGTGGTGTCATAGGTCCTTAGGTGTCCTTTAGGGCCATTTTATGCCTTATACTAATGTTTCATGTTGATTTGGAAAGTTTAAGGTTGATTTGTAGACTTTAAGGTATGAGAAAATTAAAAAGGTGATTTTTTAATAACTTTCATGTATGTCAAAGCCCACCAAAGCAAAGGATACATAAAATAACACTTTCCAAGGTCCTTGTCATATTTACACAACTACCACATATGTCAGTATGTCATAAAATAATTAGAATCTTGATTTCAAGACTTTAGAGGGCAGTTTGCACTCACTTATTTAGACTTGTGAACTCATATTTATAAAAAAATGTTGCATAGGTGTCCCTTGGGATTCTATAGGTCATATTCAAACCTCTAATCAATTTTTATGTCCAACAGATGCACTAAATCCTCCCTGTCCTCTATTGATCCATTCATAAGCTCATGAAGGTTGTTTTCAAATGTATGGTATAGATTGTAGAGGTGGATCTAGGGGAAAATATTTTAGACATATTTTGGAAACACTATGGGATTCTAATTTGTGGCATTGGTTGTGGGATTTATCTCCTTAGATTTATGAACAATCACTAGGGAGCCAAGGTGATTTTTAGAGGCTTAAATCCCCACAGGCTGAGTTTTGTGCAACTCCAATTCAAGTGTGAACTTTTTAGTTTCAATAAATTTTTTAAAAATTTTCTCAAATGTATTAAAAACCATATTACATGTTCATACAATAGGATGGCATGTGTGGGAGGTCTTTTGGCAAGAAAAGCTACTCTCTTGCAAAGTTTGCAGAAGTAACTATCATTTTTACATTTATTTTAGGGTGTTCCATGTATGAAGTGTTGAGTGATGGTTTCATTTCATGTTCTAATCACTCTAATTATATATAATACTTTAATCTCTCCTTTGTCTACTTCAATAACACCTTCTCCAATTAATTCACAATGTTCCCCCATTTTGATGACCATGTGTATGAAAGATTCCTATAACAATGGAGGAATCTATTGAAGGTGTTTTGATAATGTTTAAGTGTAGATAAACTTATATAAACTATTTGGAAATTAATTGACCCCTCATTACCACTTTTAAAGGACAAAAGTATGATCAAGAGACCCAAGCTATATTCACAGACTTCTAAAGATGAGTTGATTACATACAATCTATACAGGTGAATGGATAATTTGAAGTGATATAATGCTTGGTTAAAAGTAAATAGAATTATTGATAGGGTGGTATAAGAAAGTATCATGAAAATTAAAATCTTTAATTCTAAATAGCTCAATAAGGTGCTCTAGCAGTCACCTAAACAAAAGGCAAACCTACAGGCCTAAACTTGTTGGTCTTGATCTTGAACTTAAGACAAAGAGAAGATGTAAAGGGTTAATGTCTATGTTTTACCTAGTAAAAATGTTAAGATGAGACAAGTCAAAAAAAAAATTAGATAATCTAAGAGAGTGGATATTCAAATGAGGGTTAAGGAGATTGGGTATGCAAGTCTAATACTCATATATTCACCTGTGTATGAGGGTAAAGGAAAAAAAGTTTGAAGATTCCATAAATGATAATGAAATTAAGGATAGTGAGAATGAAAATTCCATAATATTTGTATATATTCAAGGCCATGATAGAGTAGAATATCAGAACTCAAAATTACATGCTTAGACTTCTCAAAAAAACACCTACAGTTGTATATGTGTAGACAAAAGAAAGAAAACATATGCTATTTGATATAGGGGTATGAGAATGTCATTAAGTATTAAATAAAATGTATTAGAATGTGATTGAAAATAAAATGAATTTTAGTTATAAAATTACCATGAAAAGTGAGAATTTTAACTTTCAAGCCTAATATTGAAACTATGCTAAAGGTCACCTACAGGTTTGTATGGACTAGAGGGACCAGTATAGCATAAAACCTAAATAAATTATTTAGATGTGTATGAAGAGAATTAAAACCTATATAAAATTAAAAATAAATTCATAGGGTCACTTTAGTACAAAAGGAAACATGAGGAAAATGATTAAATAGAGCTTTGCCCTTGCCTACACAATCAAAGAGGTGTCTTTAGGCTTACCTGCCTTGTTAGGAGGAAAATTGCTTGTCTATAGTGAAGGAGAAATCCATAAAGAAAGGTAAATAAATTAGGAATGGTTTCATGGTGATAATATATCATTTATAACCTTAGTCCCATCTTGAAAAGAAATGAAACAAAATCATAAACCCTTCCTATTTAGCCAAGGTAAGATATAGGCATGTGTACTTTTGAGAAGTTTTTGTTTGTTTGAGAAGTTTAAATATCTATAGGAGGAATAATGGAAATTAAGATATTTTAATATTATTTTATGCTGATAAAATGATATCATTAGACCCCTCAGACTCAAGAAACAAATGAAATAAATGTTGATAGACCCTGTTCAGGCTTAATAGGCCTAATTGCATAAATATGTTTGTATACAATCCTAAGGAGATGACTAGTTAGAGTTGAGTTGATACCACAGGGACCCTAAGTATATGATTGAATTATATACAATAATTTCATAAATTATAACCCCTGATAGTGGAATAAATGGATAAAACATAGTCTAGTAGGGTCAGTTTGGTGTACTTGGCTATAAACCCTAGGATTTAGTAAATGAGTTACTTAGAGACCTAATGTAATAAAATGGTAAAGATGACCATTGGGAAAATTCAATGTTGATGTCATAGACATTTTTAGGCTATTTTAAACTCAAGAATAATATGAAATAACCACCTACAAGCCCCAACGCTTCTCAGCATCACAAAATGCAGTCCACTAGCCTGATAGGTCACCTTTCCTTTATTAGTATAGTATGGAGATGTTATATGGTAAATTGGTATCCTAGGCAGATTTATATACCCTAGTGTAATTGAATTTTTTTAACTATTTGGTTGATTGATTCCCCATACTTTATGAACCATCCTTAAGAGTGTAAGGCACTCACAGGCTGCCCAAACAAGCTAATTTCAACCTGATGAGAGAGAAAAGGATTTAATTCATATATATGGATTGGATAAGCTTATAAATGAAATAAATAATGTTCAAAAATATATTTATAAACACATAATGATTTTGGTTTGTACTTGTAGATATGAAATTATATAAAATAGGCCAAAAGGGACATTTTAAGCTATTTAGGAGGTTCATACAAGTTGTCAGAGGCTCAAATTTGACATGGATGATATTTAGGAGGTCATCTAACTGAATCAAAAAATTATTTGAGGATACACATGTGTGTTTTAGAATATGGAGTCAAAATATAATCTATAGGTAGTGAGGTCTAATTGAGACCTAATTAGGAGAGAGAAATAGATGAAAAGGACACCTTCACTTCACTCTAAAAACATGAAACTTATAATGGAGATATTAGGCCATAATGGGTCCTATAATATGCCTTCAATTTATTAGTATCATATGGAAAAATATCTACACAAGGAGTTTTGCATGATTTTAGGGCTATAAGGAATGATGCCTAATTGGAGATTTTAGTGTAAAACAAGTTCCTGGGGTTGGTTTCAGACTTCCAAATGAGTTTTTGAAGGTCTAATATGATTTTAATATTCCATCCATTAAGATAGGATAAATTTAAGAAGATGAATTCATGTTTTGGCACTTGTATGCAAAATTAGGCTAAGGAGATGAAGAGTCTTCTAGACATCTAGCAAGAGAATGAAGTGATGTGTCAAAGAGAACCTGAAGATATCAGTTGATAGGTGTCAAGAGTAGATAAAAAGTGTAACTCAACATGATATGACCATAAATAAGGCCACTTTTCATTTGATAAACCAAAGCAAAGGGCAGTTTTGGAGAGCTAGTCAAGGTGTCAAGTAAGCATTCTAACACTTATGCCACTTAGAGAAAGGGAACATATTCAAAGGAGATACACATGTCATTTAGGACCTATTGAGATAGTTTCATAAATATTGTCTTGTTTTTTACTCATAATACATTTTTTAATTCTCTCTCTCTTATGCCCTTATTTCCTTCTTCTCTCACTTCCTCAATATATTGAGCCTTAATTAGCTAAGTTTGTATCCTCCACTTGGGTATGGAAAATCCCTTCCCATTTGTATGCCTTTGATTAATGAAATGTAACTAGTTTTACCTCCTCCTATGACTATACTTAGTGTGTGTGAATGAATAGTTGATCTTGTTAAGTGAATTGACTTATCTTCCTTGGTATGTTGTCATTTCTAACACATAAATGTAGATTGAAATATGATTTTGTAGGTCATGTGAACTATATAAGTGTGGTGCAAGGGTTGAGTGAAATTTTATATTCTTTAGTGTCATTCAAGACCTCTTGGTTAGTCCTCTTAGATTAAGCAACCATCACAACCTTCACATTAAAAAACTCATGTGAGAGATTCAAATTAGGGGCAATGTATGTAAGGTTAGTTTTCTTGATCTATAAGTGCACATATATCTAGTTGGTAGAGATAAAATATTTTATGAATCACCCCATTTGTTTTTATGTCATCCTTCTCCATTTTATTTGCAAACTAATAGCATTGTAGATCCTAATTGATACATCATGGGGAGCTAGCCCTATAACCTAGAGGTTTGACCCATCTAAAGGTTTGCCTTAACCTAGGGTCAATCCCATTGCATATCTCAAGTTAAGAGGGCTTGAATCACCCTCTCATAGGGTGTAATTTTGAACTATAACAATTATATTTATTTTTTTACGTGTTGTGTGTAGCTCTCTTACTTGTTGTCATGGTGGAACATCTTAACATATTTTATGAAATTTATTTTTCTAAGTGTTCATTCATGTCTTTTAAATAGTCCTGTGGATCAACCCACCTTGTATTCTTGTGGAACCCACATTTTATAAAGCACTTGGAAATAATGTTTTAGTGGCACTGATAAGTATCACCACTAAAGCAATGTTAGATGAATTCAATGGAATTAGATTGAGTTACATGTCACTTTAGACTTATTTATGTCATATCCTACTGATTCCCATAATTTTCCATTTGTCATCTACTCAAAAATTCTATCCATCGCCTCAAAGGAAAAATTCAATGTATATTGCTTTAGTGGTTCATTAGTGCACACAATTGATATTTAGTAATAGTTACGTTATATCTGATGCACTTTATTTAGTTATGGATTAACCCATATATTTCAACATATTATTCTACTAATTATATGTTGTAGACACTAAAATTAAAGTTTAATGCTAAAAAATGCACTTGTGACCACTCTTTATGCACACTTAACCTATGTTTAATTCCACATTTTCAAACCAATAGTCCTCTAATTCTATGTGGAATAACCTCTAATTAAGGCAAATATGATTATAAATTTTCTTTTCCTCATTCTAAGTAACCTAGACTCATTACTTGACTAATTCATACTTCATTCTCACTATCTCTACTCCTTAGACAAAATTACTCCTTCAGGACAATCTCATAGTCTAGTCATGTTTGAATCCATAATTTTCAATTTCATCCTCCTGTCAATTGATGGATAGTTTCCTATATTAAAATTCATCCCAACATGTCATTCCATATTTTTTACAAGTCCAATTTGATGAAATCCCAAAAGGTCGACTATATAAACACATTTTTTACCCATTTGTGAGGGGAGGCTTCCATTCTTAGAATCACAAGATATTATCTAACTACACATTGAGAGGAAAGCACCCATTTTCCCTAATTCTGAGTCAACACAACCCTATAAGCCTTGAGCCAGGTTTAAATATAACAATGAGGTCACAAGTCATTTATTCAAGCATGTTAGGTTGTGGAGCTAAAAGCTTCACTAATGCAGACATGGAGGAGGTTGTTGAGGTTGCCTAAGGAGGTTGCTGAGGTTGTGGAGGATTGTTGAGTTGCAGGGCAACCGATATCAGTCTAATCAACCGACGTCAGTCATACAGCAATGCAGATGCAACTGATGTCGGTTATGAGTCGGCCGACATCGGTCAGGAGGGAGCCGACATCGACAACCTGTGTGTGAGCATGCAATTTGCATGCGGATTCCAGAGAGTCTATTTTTGGACTGTCAGTTTGCATGTTAAAGGCTAATTATAGTCTTGGAGTTGCGTGTCTAATTATTGTAATTAAGAAATTCTAATTATTGTATGCATGAGATCTATATAATAGACTCATGGGCTGTATTGTAAATGTGTGCTAGAAAGCTATTGAGATTGAAGAGTGAGCTAGAGTAGCTCCTCCTAGTTCCAAAGGGGTGCTGAGTGTGTATGATCTTGGAGAGTTATAGGTGTGCAAGTTTTGGTAGAAGATCCATCGAGGTACTGGTTGAAGAATCATAAGGACTTGGTGAGGCAAGGACAAGGGTTCTTCAGGGTGTAGAGATATCTACAGGGTAAGTAAGGTCTGTTGATTTGCAGGTGGCAGCAAGGAAAGGGAGATCTACTTGGAGTACGGTTGTGTACTTGGTGTACTGGCAGTGTTGTTACTGACTGGTGGAGGTGAACACCAACTCTGTATTGGAGTTGATTGTTGGGACCATAAGAGAGAGAGGGAAGAAGTCCTTGAGGTGTGGCAAGCCTTTGAGGTGGAAGAAGAAGTGGCATCTTCTTTATTGTATTTTCTTTTGAGTGATTAGTAATACAATTGTGTATTGTCTCTCATATTCCTGTGTTGTTTCATATTTCTAGTTACTTATCATTCTGGTTAAATTTCGTGTTTAGTTGCTAATACAAGAGGTAATCATATATACTCTTATTGGTGGAGTAGGATCCTGACAATTGGTATCAGAGCTTTTGGTTGGGTTACTAATAGGTGGTTTCAGATCTAGTTAGTGTTTGTTGATTACAGGTCACTCACAGGGGTTTCATATTGAGTGGGAGTATATCAATGGCAAAAGAAAGTAAGCTACGAATGGAGAAATTGAATAGCACAAATGGTTTGAATGATGGAAAGAAAAAGTAGGGAAAGGATGATTGTTGGTCAATAGAAGATCAGCGTGTAGAAGCAGATGCTGTAGGTGTTGTTGCACAGGTTGCTTTGGATAAAGTAGAATCTTTGTTTACAGATTCTTTTGCCTCTTTCCATGCAGCCTGAAATAGAGCATCTTTTCATGTGTATGTCTTTGGAGACTTTGGAGAGATTTATTTTGGGGTTGGTGAGCTTTGTCAGATTATTGACGAAGGGGAAGTGAAGCTGAAATTGTAGACAGATAACACACGGGTGTTGAAGAAGGTCATGCAAGTTCCAGTCTTGGAGATGAGTCTAATTTCTTCAAGAAATTTAGGTGATGAGAGATGCACAGTAACTCTCACAGTGGATGCACTTGAATTAAACGGTGGTAAGAAAGTAGGTATCCTTTACCTATCTACTTATATTACTGATTCACCTTCTATTGCAGAGATGTGGCTTTGTAGGCTTGGTCACATATGTAGGAGGGGATTGCATGTTCTTAAGCGGAAGACATATATCTTTGACAAACTTAAGAACTGGAAAGACTTAGTGTTCATGGAGGAGATGATGGACAGAGATTAGCTGAGGGGACTGAATTATTCTGAGCAAGGCTGTGTTAATTTGAATAGGGTTTTGACCCAAAAGGAGCTCGTGGGTAAAAAGTCATCACTCACAGGCAAACACATGTATCAGCGTCGGTCAGACAGTAACCAACATCAACAACAAGAAGATTGACGTCGATCATAAAATAATTGACGTCGATAGAAGGGATATCAGTGTCAGCTAGGGAAATGACATCAGTAGTCAGGGTCAGTGTAGAGAATCGACATCGGTCAGTTGCAGACTGGGAGATGGCCAAGATTGGTCACTGAAATGAATGTTGGGTGGACAACGAGCTGTCAAGGAGTCTCAAACACCCATATGGAGGTCAAAAAGGATAATTGAACCTCATTAATTGTTCACCTTATTTATTTATTGCTTACTAATGGTCAAGAACCAGGAAGACGTGAAGAGGCAATGCAGTTAGAATCCAGAAACAATGGGAGCTTGGCATGGATGAGGAGTGTGAGTCCTTGGAGAAGAACAAAATAGGTGTTTTTTGGTGGAGTTGTCAGCTAGAAGAAAGCACTGAAAGATGGATGGATTCCCAAGTTAAAGAAGAGAGTGGATGGATACATGAGACGGAAGGCCAAGGTATATGGTCTTGAGGAAGCTGCAAGACAGTGGTACAGGTTTTGACAGGTGGATGACAAAGCAGGGCTTTAGTCAATGTCAGTCTAATCATTGTGTTTGACTTACTAGGTGGATGCTGGTCGCAACATTATCTTATTATTATATGTGGGTGATATGCTAGCAGGTTCGTACATATAGGGATTTGCTGAGCTAAGGGTAAGGTTAGTTCAGAGGTATGTCATGAAGAATTTAGAGCAGCAAAATTCTTTGGCATAAGAGACATGGAGATTTTGTCTCCAGTGGGAGCTGATGTGAAGAAGGTGTTGGTGAGGTTCAAGATGCAGGATGTAGAATTGGTAAGCACACCAAGGGCTGGATAGTTCAAGCTTAGCTTAGAACAGGGTTCAAAATCACATAAGGTCTAGTATAGACCTGAGTTTTTCCCAAGCAGTGGGAGTTGTTAGAGAGTTTGGAGCCAATTTGGGGAAGGTGGATTCTTAGGTATCTGAGAGGGACCAGAAGCAGGGATTCATGTTATGCAGGGTCAAGGTCTTCACTACATGGGTTTGTAGGTTTGGATGTGGCAAGTTACTTGGATGACAAGAAAGGCATCACAGGGTGTGTGGTGGTTGGTCTTCAGGATTGAGCTTGAAGAGGGATACAAGCCAAGAAACAAATTAGATGGTGTATAAGTACAGGTATAGTGTAACTATTTATCTCTAAGTGGGAGATTATTAGGTTGTGGAGCTAAAAGCTTCACTGATGTAGACATGGAGGAGGTTGCTGAGGTTGCGAAAGGAGGTTGCTGAGGTTGCGAAGGATTGCTGAGTTGCAGAACAAGTTACAGGGCAACCGACGTCACTCTGATCAATCGACATCAGTCATACAATAGTGCAGAAGCAACTGATGTTAGTTATGAGTTGGCCGACGTCGGCAACCTGTGTGTGAGCATGCAGTTTGCATACAGATTCTAGAGAGTCTATTTTTAGACTGTCAGTTTGCATGTTAAAGGCTAAATATAGTCTTGGAGTTGCATGTCTAATTATTATAATTAAGAAAGTCTAATTATTGTATGCATGAGATCTATATAATAGACTCATGGGCTGTATTGTAAATGTGTGCTAGAAAGCTATTGAGCTTGAAGAGTGAGCTAGAGTAGCTCCTCCTAGTTCCAAAGGGGTGCTAAGTGTGTATGATCTTGGAGAGTTACAGGTGTGCAAGTTCTGGTAGAAGATCCACTAGGGTACTGGTTGAATAATCATAAGGACTTGGTGAGGCAAGGACAAGGGTTCTTCAGGGTGTAGAGATATCTACAAGGTAAGTAAGGTATGTTGATTTGTAGGTGGTAGCAAGGAAAGGGAGATCTACTTGGAGTACGGTTGTGTACTTGGTGTACCGGAAGCGTTGATACTGACTAGTGGAGGTGAACACCAACTCTGTATTGGAGTTGATTGTTGGGACCATAAGAGAGAGAGGGAAGAAGTCCTTGAGGTGTGGCAAGCCTTTGAGGTGGAAGAAGAAGTGGCATCTTCTTTATTGTATTTTCTTTTGAGTGATTATTAATACAATTGTGTATTGTCTCTCATACCCTGTGTTGTTTCATATTTCTAGTTACTTATCATTCTGGTTAAATTCTGTGTTTAGTTGCTAATACAAGAGCTAATCATATATACTCTTATTGGTGGAGTAGGATCCTGACAAAGCACATAATGATACTAGGATTGTACTAGTGTTAGTGTTGGTGAATTGTCAATATGTAACATTTCACCAGTATTAGATAAACATCACCATAGCAAGGAAAAACTAAATGGATCTTGATCCCTATTCAAAATACTAGTATTTATGCAATGCTCAACACATAGGGTGTTGAGGTTAAACATAACTCAAAACTATTGCTTCCCCTGCCTCCCCCCATGCAATTTTATAGTATTTATTCCCTCTTACCATTGAACTAGTGTTAGAGTAAAGTATAAGGCACATATCATATACCAAAATGAAGAGATGACATCGAAATAGGCATGCAAGATCTATGTGCAAATGTGTATCTCTTAGAACTGATGTGGCCTCCAACAATGTAATGGATTTAAAAATCCATAATCTCCAAAAAACACAAAAAAACACTTCAAGAATTCATCATAAATTATCCTCTCAATTCTCATTAACTCTCAATATAACATCAATACATAATCAAGATCTTAAAAATCTTCCTCTCATACACATATTTAACTTGGAAAACATGCCAAGGAAGCTATTCAAATGATTCTCACCATGCCTATCTCACTAAACTTGCCTAGCCTACCATACTAAGACAAGAATATAATCATATATAGAAAAATATGAAGAAAAATAACAAAGAAACAAAGGGGACCCAAAATGGTGCCACCCATTCACGTGGGAGAGTCTCAATTAAAGGAAAAATGGTATCCCCAATAAATCCATTCCACCTTCTCCACATGGGGTCATTATTTGTTAAGGATAAAGTTCACATGGCAATTTGGCTCCACATCTCATGGAAAGTCAAAAGGAAAAAGGAGATACCAATCAAGAATAGTAGAACATGTCTCCCCACTATCACAAGCTTCCAAAAGGTGACGGATTACATTTTTAAAAAGTATTTTCTTGCCCCACATGATAAATTAGACCCATGCCATCTAAGCAATCAAAAATAGTGTTGTGGATACCTCAATAGGATGAATAGTGTCAGCCACCTTATTAGTGAATAGTAACTTAGGAGTAGTGCTCATGAATAGTTTTTTTCTACTGCATCATTCTCTTCTAGTTGAAAGTAACTCAGCTCCTATGAGTTGTCTTGATTTTCCTCCAATATTTTTAGACAAACACACATAAACACATGAACATCGAACACATGAACATTACACTCTATTTTTGGGTGATGCAAGATTGTCTAAACCCTGAGATGCTCCTGCATCAGACACCCAAGGTAAATAATGTTATCTAATGGTCACATAGATGGGGTAAGTGGTAAAACCACTCTTTTGGTCATGAAAGGTAATGACTATGGCATCCCTATTCAACAAGCCAGTGCACTTAAAGAATATCATTTTTCCTTCTCCATTTACAACATATATATATTATCTTTTCTAAAACCATCCTTGTGGGACCACAAACCATCTTCCTCAATTAAAAACATACTCATATCTCAATGGATTTACATGTGGGTTCCAACCCATCATTAGAAACTGACCTCCTCCTCCAAGATGCTCTATCATGCATCTCACAATTCCATGTGAGATCTATCCCACCATATACCATCCACCTCCACATAAAGCCCACCTAGATTTATTCACAACTCATCCAATCACATATTGGATCATACAAAATAGTATCATAACCCACATCATAACTCATCACTTGCAGCTCCTCTCTCTTGGATACATTAAATTTCATCTTTTCCTCCACATGTGTACTCTCTTTCACAAAAGTCTGCTCTAATGATTTTATAAAATAAACTTGTAACTCCACTGTTAAGGTGTGGAGCTAAAAGCTTCACCAAATGAGTGAGTTTGCAAGTTGCAAGATTTACACAGTCACCAGCGTCAGTCAGGAGCGATCGATGTCAGTCAAGAGTCGACTAAGAGATGCCGGCGTCGGTCATGTATCGGCCGATGTTGGTCACAGGCAGATAGACAGGGACCGACGTCAGTCACCTGTGCATCTAGAATGCTATTTTCATGGACAGAATAGAATGTTTGCATGATAGGATTAAGTGTTAGTCTTAAGTCCGCATCTCTATCTTTAGTAAGACTGATTTGAGCCCTTGATTAGGAGGTGCATCTAATGGTTGTAAATGCATGCTCATGTTTCCTAATATTATATATAGGATTAGATCTTCATAGCTTATTGTATTGTATTGAAGAATTGGAACAGTACAGAATTGTATATGTGAATCATTCTAGGGTGTTGGAGTTGATTGTAATTGAGAGAGAGAACTCTTGAGGGAAATAGATCTAGAAAGAGATATATACATCTGAGAGAGGTGTGGAAGAAAAGAAGTTTCTTCAATTGTATTCCTTCTGTAAAGAGTTTAATACAAGTTTTCAAGGTGGTTTCTTGTATCTCTTGTTCTTTGCTATTTTTGATTCTAGTTACTTATCATTCTGGTTTAATTCCATGTTTAGTTGCTTTCACATAGTAATCAACTTTGTTGGTTGATCCCCAACAAGTGGTATCAGAGCTCAAGTTGACTAACAGGTGTTTCAGATCTAGTTAGTGTGTGTTGATTATAGGGTACTCACAGGGGTTTCTGCAAAGATTTTTGTTTGAGTGGGAGAAGCAATGGTAGAAGAAAGTAAACTGAGAATAGAGAAGTTCAATAGCAAGAATTACCAATTATGGAGAATGCAGATAGAGGATTATCTGTATCAAAAAGATCTATACTTACCGTTAGGTGGAGTTTCAAGGAAGCCCATAGACATGGAAGATGAAGAATGGGAAGTTCTTGATAGAAAGGCTCTTGGATCTATAAGATTGAGTCTGGCATCTACTGTGATATCTAATTTATCACAGGCAAAGTCAATGGTAGAGTTAATGACTACTTTAGCAAATTTATATGAAAAACCCTCAGCTTCAAATAAGGTATATCTTATGAAGCAGTTATTTAATTTGCAAATGTAGGAAGGTGGATCTGTATCTAATCATCTTAATGATTTCCATGGAATTGTAAATCAATTAAATTCAGTCAAAATATTGTTTGATGATGAAATTAAGGCTCTTTCAATATTATGTTCTTTGCCTAAAATTTGGCATAACTTGGTAATGGCAGTTAGTAATACTGCATCTGCTTCAAATATTTTAAAAGTAGATGATGTTGTTAGTGTAATCTTGAATGAAGAAATTCGCAGGAAAAGCACAGAGGAAACATCTGGGAATGCTTTAAGTTTTGAGAGCAGGGGAAGGCAAAAAGAGAAGGGAAAGCATAGGAGATCAAGGTCTAAGTCAAAGATGAGAGGTAGATCCAAATCTAGAAATGGCAAGAGGATAACCTACTGGAATTATGGAAAGATAGGGCACATAAGCAAAGATTGCTAGTCAAAGCCTAAAGAGGACAATCAGCATGAAGGTAAAGAAGAAGCAAAAGTTGTAGGTATTGCACAAGATGCTCTTATATTCTCTTTGCATAATAATATAGAATCTTGGGTGTTATATTTTAGTGCCTCTTTTCATGCAACCCCTAATAGAGAATATTTCAGTGACTATGTCCATGGAGATTTTGGAATAGTGTATTTAGGGGATGATGAGCCTTGTAAAATTGTTAGCAAAGGAAAAGTGCAGCTGAAAATGCAGAATGGCAACACATGGGTGTTGAGAAATGTCATGCATGTTCCCAGCTTGAAGAGGAATTTGATTTCTATAGGAAAGTTAGGGGATGAGGGTTGTATAGTAACTCTCACAACTGAATCTTGGAAGGTTACCAAGGGTGCACTTGTATTGGCCAAAGGTAAGAGAGTAGGTACTCTCTATTTATGTAATTGTATTATTGATAATTCTCCTTATGTATTATCTACTTCAGATGTAGATGCAAAGTTGTGGCACCACAGGCTCGGCCACATGATTGAGAAGGGAATGTCCATTCTTAAGTCAAAAGGTAAGCTTTCAGATTTGAAAAGCATAGATTTGGTTTTTTGTGAGCACTATATTTTTGGGAAACAGAAGAGAGTAAGTTTTCTCAAGATTGGGTCAATAAAGAAGAAGCACAAGTTACAGCTTGTTCATGCAGACGTGTGGGGACCAGCTCAGGTTGCTTCTATTGGAGGATCACAGTACTTTGTCTCTTTCATTGATGATGCTACAAGAAAGGTATGGGTCTATTGCATAAGGAAGAAATATGATGTTTTTGACACTTTTAATATTTGGAAAGTTTTGGTTGAGAATGAAACAGGCAAGAGATTGAAGTACCTGAGATCTGACAATGGTGGTGAGTTTTGCAGCCATAAGTTAAACTGGTATTGTTATATGCATGGAATCTGTAGGCAAAGGATGGTTCCAAGGACACCTCAGCAAAATAGAGTTGCTGAAAGGATGAACAAAACAATATTGGAGTGTGCACGGTGTATGAGATTGCATGCTGGTTTGCCCTTAGAGTTTTAGGTAGAAGTTGTGGATACCACAGTGTACCTGATTAACAGAGGACCCTCTACAGCTCTAGATGGTGGAATTCTAGACGAGGCATGGATAGGTAAAAAGATAGATCTCTCATTTTTCAAAGTTTTTGGTTGTAAAGCTTTTGTGCACGTTGATAAGGAAAATAGAAAGAAGCTAGATGCTAAGTCTATGAGGTGCACATTTATTGGTTATGGCTCTAGAAATTTTGGATTCAGGTTTTGGAATCTAGGAACTAACAAGATAATTAGGAGCTGTGATGTTGTTTTCAATGAGAAGGTGATGCATAGTGATCAGCTCAAGAAGCTGAATCAATTTGAGCAGAGTAATGGAGAATTGGACGAGGTGACGGTCTAAAATGAGCTCACCGACATAAATAATCACAGCTAGGAAAATACAGAGACTGACGTTAGTCAGGTAGGAACCGACGTTGGCGATACAGGAACCGATGTCGGTCAGACAGTGATCGATGTTAGCCAGGTAGGAACCGAGGTCGGTCATGTGAAACCAACGTCGGCCAGTAACAGGCCTAGAGGTGACTGAGGTTGGTCACTGTCAGAGAATTTGGGTGGACAGCGTGTTGTGAATGAGTCTCAAACGCCCATCAGGAGGTCAAAAAGGGTAAGTAAACCTCCAATTTGATATTCCCCTTCATTATTCTATTTATTGCTTACTGATGGTGGAGAACCAGAGAGTTTTGATGAAGCAATACAAGTGGAATCCAAGAAATAGTGGGAGCTAGGCATGAATGAGGAGATTGATTCCTTGAAAGAGAACCAAATGTGGGATTTGGTTGAGTTGCCAGCTGGTAAGAAGACACTGAAGAATAGATGGATCTACAGATTGAAGGTGAGAATGGACAGATGAGATATAAGGCCAGGTTGGGAGTGAAAGGATTTACACAAAAACCAGGTATTAACTTTGGTGAGTTTTTTTCTCCTATTGTTAAAATGACTTCTATACGGACTATATTGTCTTTAGTTTCTATTGAGGATTTGCATCTTGAGCAGCTTGATGTTAAGACAGCATTTCATCATGGAGATTTGGATGAAAAAATATATATGGATCAGCTGGAAGGATTTGAGGTCAAAGGTAAGGAGAAGTTAGTGTGCAGATTGAAGAAAAGCTTGTATGGCCTCAAGCAAGCTCCTAGACAATGGTATTTGAGATTTGACAAGTTTATGACTGAGCATGGCTACAGTAGATGTCAATCTGACCATTGTGTGTATTTTAAGAGATTGAATAATGGTAGAAATATTATTTTGTTGTTGTATGTAGATGATATGCTTGTTGCAGGATCACACATGCAGGATATCTCTAAGCTTAAGGTGAAATTAGCTCACACATTTGCCATGAAGGATTTGGGAGCAGCAAAGAAAATCCTTGGCATGAGTATCAAGAGAGACAGGAAAAATCATAGGTTGATTTTGTCTCAAGAGGATTACGTGAACAAGGTGTTGAAACAGTTCAATATGTAGGATGCAAAACTGGTAAGCACACCTTTGGCTAGACATTTTAAGTTGAGTAAAGAACAGTGTCCTAATTCACATGATGAGGTAGAGTACATGAGTAGAGTTCCATATTCTTCTGCAGTAGGGAGTTTAATGTATGTAATGGTATGTACTAGACCAGATATTGCCCAAGCAGTGGGAGTTGTTAGTAAGTATATGGCCAATCCAGGAAAGGAACACTAGAAAGCAGTTCAGTGGATCCTTAGATATTTGAGAGGGACCAGCAGTAGGCATTTGTGCTATGGTGGGTCAAACACTTCTCTACATGGTTATGTAGATTCAGATATGGCAGGTGATTTAGATGGCAAGAGAAGCACCACAGGATATGTTTTCACTGTTGGTGGAACGACGGTTAGCTGGATATCAAAGTTGCAGAAGGTTGTTGCCTTGTCAACTACAGAAGTAGAATATATTGTAGCCACAGAAGCTAGCAAAGAGATGATATGGATGACACGGTTCATGGAAGAGCTAGGAAAGGAGCAAGAGAGTTGTAGATTATACAGTGATAGTCAGAGTGCAATTCATTTGGCTAAGAATTCAGCCTTTCACTCAAGAACCAAACACATACAACTTAGGTACCACTTCATTAGACAGGTATTGGAGGATGGTGAGTTGAAGCTGGAGAAGATCCATACAGATAAGAACCCTGCTAATATGTTAACCAAGTTGGTAACAAAAGAGAAGTTGAATCGTCATTCAAATTTTGTTGGTCTTCATGATTGAGTTTGAAGATGGAGAAGCTAGAAGATGTTGCTGTACAGGTACTGGTGCAGCTGTTTATCTCTAAGTGGGAGATTGTTAAGGTGTGGAGCTAAAAGCTTCACCAAATAAGTGAGTTTTCAAGTTGTAGGATTTACACAGTCACCGGCGTCGATCAAGAGCGATCGATGTCGGTCAGGAGTTGACTAGGAGATGTCAGTGTCGATCATGTATCGACTAATGTCAGTCACAGGTAGACAGGCAGGGACCAATGTCGGTCACCTGTGCATCCAGAATGCTATTTTCGTGGATAGAACAGAATATTTGCATGATAGGATTAAGTGTTAGTCTTAAGTCAACATCTCTATCTTTAGTAAGACTAATTTGAGCCCTTGATTAGGAGGTGCATCTAATGGTTGTAAATGCATGCTCATGTTTCCTAATATTATATATAAGATTAGATCTTCATAGCTTATTGTATTGTATTGAAGAATTGGAATAGTACAGAATTGTATATGTGAATCATTCCAGGGTGTTGGAGTTGATTGTAATTGAGAGAGAAAACTCTTGAGGGAAAGAGATCTAGAAAGAGATCTGTACATCTAAGAGAGGTGTGGAAGAAAAGAAGTTTCTTCAATTGTATTCCTTCTGTAAAGAGTTTAATACAAGTTTTTAGGGTGGTTTCTTATATCTCTTATTCTTTGCTATTTCTAATTCTAGTTACTTATCATTGTGGTTTAATTCTGTGTTTAGTTGCTTTCACATAGTAATCAACTTTGTTGGTTAATCCCTAACATCCACCTGGTTGCACTCACTATCTACTTGAAATACCTCATGGTTGTAATATCTCTCCATTTCTAGACTCTCTTCATGTGCATTTACATGCACATCCACTAAGATCTCCATGTGTGCAATTACTTGCACCACATCCTATTAATCTAAAGCTTCTTCCAAAGAATATTGCAACTTTATATGGATGCAATTTTTATCTTCCTCCACATCCATCAATTCTTGCCCATTATCACATAATGGGTCTCCTTCATCTGGCTCCTCCTCTTGGATGCCTTCTTCTTTCTCATCTCCATCATCCTTCACAAGGATGTATTCATATTCTCCTTCAATAGGAATCACCTCCATCTCCTTTTTTATGAGGATTTATTCTTCTCTCACTTATCCATCATCTTTTAGAAGGAATTTTTCAACAATGGTTTGCTCATAAGCCTCTTCCTCTTTCACATTACCTTTCATGGTAATTTCTTTCTTCATCTTCTCTTCTATTTTATATTTTATCTTCTCTCTTATCCAGCTCTTCATGGTTTCATTATTTCTCCTTCTATGTTTCTATCTCTTTCCTTGATGAATAAACCTTTGCCTTCAAGGAGTCTACCATATCCCACATTAAATTTTCTTATTCTTCATTCTCACGGTCTTCAAATCTTGTCAGTAGTACTCTAATAACCTATCCAAGGTATTCAATTTCTTCATCCATTCTTCTTCTGGTGGTACTCTACCACTCTTATTCATCTTCATACCTGCTAAAACATGTAAACACATTCACTCTTCAAAAATATCCTCTCCTCTCATATCCTCTACCCAAGGAATCAAAATTTTCTTTGATACCGATTGATGTGGCCTCTAGCCAAATAATAGATTCAACAATACATTATATCCACAAAACACATAAAAACTTTGATAATTCATCATAAATTACCCTCTAAATTCTCATCAACTCTCAATTAAACATCAATACATAATCAAGTTCTTAAAAATCTTCCACTCACACACATACAGAACTTGGCCAACATGCCAATTAGGCTCATAAAAGGCTTCTCACCAAGCCTATCTCACCAAAATCACCTTTCCTACCATACAAAGCCAAAAATTCAATTGTATATATAAAAATATGAGGAAAAATAACAAAAAAAAAAGGGGGCCCAAAATGGCACGACCTATTCACATGGGAGATTCTCCATCAAAGGACAAATGGTCTCCCTAATAAATACACACCACCTTCTCTACATGGGGTCATTATTTGTGAAGGATAAAGTTCACATGGAAAATTTGGCTCCATCTCTTATGGAAAGTCAAAAGGAAAAATGAGATACCAATTAGGAATAGTAGAACATGCCTCCCCACTATCACAAGCTTCCAAAAGGTGATGGATTCTCTTTTTGACCACTCTTTTCTTGACCCATATGAAAAATTTGATCCATGCCACCTAAGCACTCAAAAATAGTGTTATGGATACCTCACCAAGATGAATAGTGTCTTCCATCTCATCAATGAACAATAACTTAGATTAGTTCCCATGAATAGTGTTTTTTCTTCTGCATCAAGAACTTACATAGAGATAAAAAAAAACCTAAAGGACAAAACCACACCATACAAAAAATAACATAGGCTAGCTAAGTCTAAAAACACAACCTTGTCATAAGATAACATGGATCACTTTTTCTGATTCAAAACAACCTCATACAACTTCAAAATAAATTTCATAGTCCTTGTTGTAATCATGCATGTTATAATGATAAATGCACTCATCAGGACTACTCCAACATGAAATTACCACAACAATATTTCACACATAGATCTAAATACATATAAGACTCACATATTTATATTTGGAGTGTATCCAACCTCCTTACATCTTATTCTAATTTCCTCTCTCCCTTCTTCCCTACATACAAAATGCACTTCATGGGTGCTAACTACATAGGAGATATAGTGGGGTTGGCTAACCCATAATTGGTATGTCAACATTATGTTCACACACCAAAGTGGGGTTGTAAATCCCATAGTGGGTATACCAAAATTATGTGCATAAAAAAAATTAGGAATAAAACACATGTCCTTAAACAAAGCTTACTAACCTTATTCATAAATAAAAGCTAACTAGACTAGGTGAACACTCCAACACCCTCCCTTAAACAATAGTTAGGGAGAGAGAAAAATAAAAATATGGGTCTTAGATACAAACGCTATTAAGGTACCCATTTAAAAAAACATAATTAAATACTAATTGTACCTATGGTAACCAATCCATCTTAAATAAATATGTGTATGGTGCATTATTATAACCACCAAGTCAAATAAGAACTAGTCCTATGTATGAGGCTCACTCAATAAAAAAATTGATAAAAAAATTGGGTATAAGAGGGAAATTGAGGAAGTATTTCCTAAACACCCACCTCAATGCTAAACTAGGGAGAAGATGGTAATGTATGTATCTACTAAATACATTGGCTAAAATGGTGGAAAATGATCATAAATACTCATGGGAACTCTACATTGGTGTCACTAAAAACAAGTAATCAAATCTATTAATAAGTATACTCCAAGAAATAATAACTCCATAGTGTGTCTAGAGAAAGTATTTCACAAACCTGATTTTTATGAGTGTTTGTAAAGATCCATTACTTAAAAAAAAAAACATAACTGATACTGCATGCACAAAATAACTCCTAACTAAGAGGAGATTGTCAAAAAGTTTAAAAAATGAAAAAGGTGTACACCATAAAATGGTGTGAAAGATACTCATATAACCACCCATAAGTGAATAAGGTGGATTAATATAAAACCATATAAGTGGATGAATACAACTCAAAAAAAAGTCAAAAAGTACACTACTCCAAGAAACTATGTGAGTGCTTGAATTCACTACTTGATCATCACCTTGTGAACACTAGAATCCACCAGAATAGCTCCAAAATAATCAAGTATTATATACAAGTGATAAGGATATCAAAGATATAATCAAGGAGAAAATTGTAAATAGTGAAAGGTTAATCAATAATAGAGTAGACATGCATAATGTAGTATTGAATTCCAGAGCCTATGTCACTATATCATATCAAATGAAAAAATTCCAATGAATTGAGATAAATAAAACTACTTAGATGGAGTTTGGAAAACAAAGTGCCTGATAAGTTACCAATATACAATAGAGGAATCCAAGACTCAAAATAGTGAAAAAAATGCAAGGTACATGTGCACCATTGTTCTAGATGGCCAAGTGGTAATGGAATCAAGTGATAGTGAAAAGGATGCAAGAATCAAGGTCCAAGAAACAAAAAATCCATGTCACATAAACTAAGTGTGATCTAAATAAACCACCAAAAATGAGGAAATTAAAATTGTTAGTTTATCAAAGAAAGCCATTAGTGAAAAATGCTCCCAAATTTTTTTAATCAAAAGTTAGGAGGAGAAATGTGTGGATCTCAAAATAAATATTATTATTTTCTAACTTAAGAGTGTGTCTAGTGGTGCAAATAGCCATTATGAATGTAAAAAACACACTAGAAAAAATTAACACCAAAAAACCATAAAACATCAGTCTCTCTTGAAAACACATCCATGTGCAAATATAATAAAATTTAAAGGTTTTGTCAGTATATCTTACCACCTCTCATATTATATTTCACCCTCTAGTATTTGAAATTTAGTAGGAAGTACAATGGAAGAATTAAATAAGGGGTTGGGGTTTGGGGGTCTAGGGGTAGTAGGCCCCAATGAGGTTTGGGGCCAATGCATCTGGCATGCTCCTTGTTATGATACAAGATGGGGTTGTGGGGCAAGTCCCCTTATGCCAAATATAATTTGAATCTTTTATGGATTTTGAATTGGTCAAAAAATAAGCAAAAATTCCTTAAAATTCCCTCCCCACCCAATATATGTGTGTGTGTGTGTATACATACACATAGATATATACATATATATACACACACACACATATATAGATATATATATATATATACATGTATATATATACATATATATATCTACATATATATATACACACACACACACACACACATATATATATGTATATATACATGTATATATACATATATATGTGTGTGTGTGTGTGTGTGTGTGTGTGTGTGTGTAGATGTAGATGTATACACACACACACACACACACACACACACACACACACACACACACACACACACACACACACACACACACACACATGGTGACCCTTGTCCTCTTACTATTAAATACCAAGTCATGTATTGCTTAATCAATACTCTTCATCTTGATGTCAAGCATACTCCCATGCAAGGTAAAAGTGTGTTGTGTAGATCAATAAAAAATAGTCAAATAATTCCCGCTGAATCTATTTCTTGGTCGGATCTTAAGTTTTCTAAAAGTAGATAGTAAACATAGACTTTGTCCAAAAACCTAGAAAATCCTTATCACTTGCTACATCTGTAAAAGATTTTCCAACTAAATCTATCATCAAATTTGACTCTCACAATGACTTGAAAGACCATATGCAGAGCATACAATTTCAGCAACCCTTGCCTCCAATTAATCCTCATTGTCTGCATCTTAAGAAAGTCCATGATCCTCAAATAAATTCATACTTCTATGTTGACTGTCAAAAAATTGTAAGTCATCCAAATCAGTCCATTATTCACATGGTTAAAAGAGATTTAGCTATTCAAGAACTACATGAGAAAAATAAAAAGTTACTTGCTGAAGCCAAAAGAATTAATATGGAAGGAACTTCTGAAGAAAAGACTAAAAAGGAAGATGAGGAAGGTCATATATGGAAAACTCCTTTAAGAGATGAATCATACATAGAAAAAGGATTCCCAAAGTTTGTTGATTTCAATCAATATTCACCTGATAGAAAATTTAAGGCACAAATGTATTATCTCATGACATCTGACAAAAGTCTTGATCAGTCTACTGAAGTTAAGTTAATGAATTGGAATAATCTTGCAACCAAATGCTTGAATAATAAAATTTTAGAAATACAATAGAGTCTTGACCAGGTTTTTAAGATGTTAAAAAGTATTGAGTTATATCACAAAGAAAAACTTGATAGAGCAATCAATGTTTTGATTGATAATGTTACTACTCAATACTGTTAGCTTGTTCAGAAAATAGATAATGAGTCTAGTATATTTAGACTACAACAACAATCTGTTGAATTGAAGATAGATAATTTGATCACTGAAGAAAAGGTTATCAGTCAAAGTCAAGAGCAACTTCAGACTAGTATAGTTTCTTTTGAAATAGAGTTAAAAAATCAAATGACTACTTTTGAGACAAAATAGGAAGAAGCATATCAAGAAATTAGACAACTGTCTTTAGCTTCTAATAACATAGCTAGAGAAATAGTGAATCATATTTCTAGCCTATCTACTATTCCTGAGATCCTAAACTGAATAAAAAATAAAGGCCAATCTTCTCGACTACAGCCAGGAATAGTTGTTTCAAAAAATATTGATTATAGTTAGAATATCCATACTTGACAAAATATTCTAAAATTAAAAAGGTAATCATTTACGAAGTCTAAATCAAAGAGTCTGCCTGATCTTGAAAAATCTCTTGATAAGATCTTCCAAGTAGGCATGGCTAAGATAAATCCTACTGAAACAGAAATTTACTTTGAGACAGGAGAGTCTTCAACATCTAAACTTCCATTAGATTCTCAAATAAGGACTTTAAATCTTCAACCTTTCTTCTATAAATTCAATTGTGAACCATGAAAAAAAAGGAAAGAAATGATTCATACAATGCTATCTTGGGCTAGTGTAAAGATTCAATGTTAGTCAACAAATTGCAAACAGGTTCATAGAAAATATCAAGGAATGGTGGGATGCTAGTGGTACAATGTTTCATGAAAGCATATACACTCATCCAAAACTGATCTCTGCACTCTACAATGCTTTAATTTTTGATTTTGTTGGGACACTTGATAATGATAAAGAGACAAATAAATCCAAGTTTATTAAAGATCATTTGTGTGATATGACCAGGCTAGATGAATATATGTGCTATATAACAAATCTATTCTATAATTTTAAAGAAATATTTAATTCAACATACAAGATTAGGTATGTAGAATCATTTCTTGAATATTTTGCTACCAAATATAAGGCTGATATAGGTGACAATCTTCCAACCATGTCCTTTGGAAGGATAAACTAGAATATTAGAGTAGTTAATGAAAATTTATGAGCAGAAAGAAAGGCACAGAAAGAAACTATGAAGTTTCATAAATAGATAGGTGCAAAATTCTACAATTCTCTAGATGATAATTTTGGTTGTATAAATATGCATAGATATAAAAAGTTTAAAAGAAATAAAAAATCATATTCTTTCAAATGTTCTTTTGGAGGAGATTTTACTTATAATAAGCCTTGGAAGCCTAGATATAAATCTAGAAAAAAGAAATTTGGTCTAAGAAAGATATTAAGAAAATAGAAACATGGTTATCAAAAGAGGCCTATTAAATGTTTCATCTATCAAGGTGATCACTATGCTAAAAAATGTCCTAATAGGAAAAAAGAATCCAAAAGGATTAATTTCTTGAATAACTATAGAATTGATGAAGATGAATATGTGTTAATATCAAAAGAAGATGAACTTCATTATGAATAAGATATTTTATGAAAAGCATCTGATAGTGATGATAATCAAATAATTATGAATTTAGTTGAATTTGAATCAGAAGATGAATCATACGATTATGATTCTGATATAAGATTTCAAATTTAAATGATTTTTACTCCTTTTTTAGATGCCTTGAGTTTATCTCAACAAATATCTTTCCTTAAAGAAAGGTATGATAAAAATCCTGCCTATATGATCTCTGAAAGAATGTTTTTGTAACAATAAATTATAGCTATTGAGAAAAAATATTCTATTCATTTAGCTCAACAAAAAAGGCAAAATGATATGTAGTCCAAATAATTCCAGTCTAAAAACTAGAAAGAATCTCCGGTTGAAGCTGCCTATCAACCTGACACTTATGATAGAGTTACTTGGTGAAAGAAGCATATTTTTCAGGTTCAGCTCTTTCTAGCTAAATCTCAGACTGAATTACAAGATCTTATAAAATAATAAGATATTGCTGATGAACATGAACACATCTTTGAAGAAGAGATACTCCAAGTCACTAATGAGATTGAATCTCATTTTGAGAGGTGGATACCTCTCATAATAATTTAAATATACACCAGATATTATTATACAATACTAACAATCTAATTTTTGAAATTCAGATTAAATAGGAAGGTTTTAAACCATATAGCTTAAATGTCTTGCTTGATACTGGTGATGGTATTTATCTTTCTAGATATCATTCTATTCCTATAGATATGTGGAAAGCTAATTTTCATCAGCTAACTTTCAATATAAAACCTATGATTTTAGAATTGTTTGCAGTTATACCTGTTGTGCTTGGTGACTCTATTTATCATTTTAAGATAGTATAACATGAAATGTCAATGTATGATATGATGATTGGTTCAGATAACTTGGCAAATTTCTAACTTATTACAATTTAGTCACATAAAATAATTCTTACACAAAAATATTATTTGTATAAGAAATTTAGATATGACTGCAAAATTCCATTGAAAGAAAAGCCAAAGAAACCAGTTGACACTAGATGGATAAAACATAAGGTAAATATTTGTCATGCTAGAATTGATCCAATAATTAAGAAGCTTAAAAAGGATTGTTGTTCTTAAAATTATTTAGCATTTAGAAGTAAAAAACTACATGAATGTAGAATTGAATTGAAGATGGTAAAAGACCAAAATGGTAAAGAAATAGAACCTAAGTTTAAGGCACATCATTCAGGAATGTCTCCTTCACATAGGGAAGAATGTTTTCATGAAATAAAATAGTTGAAAGAACAGTGTTTGATAAGAGATTCTAATAACCCTTGGGAATATGAAGCATTCTATGTAAATAAAAGATCAGAGCAGATAAGGGGTAAAAAGAGACTAGTTATAAATTATGTCCTTATTTAACTAGGAGTTGTGTTTTGGAGAGTCAGGAATAAGTGTATGCTCTTCACTTGCTTTTCTGTGGGAACCTACAAATCAATTTTTTTTACTAAGATTGATATTTCTTAAGTTTGTTCTGAAAGCTTTGTAAACTCTTTATGTCTTGATCAATACAACGATCTTGCATTTAATAGTACACACACACACACACACACACACACACACACACACACACACACACACACACACACACACACACAGAGAGAGAGAGAGAGAGAGAGAGAGAGAGAGAGAGAGAGAGAGAGAGAGAAGTCATATGAATTAGAAATATTATATCATAATCATAATCAAATGATTCATCTTATGATTCAAATTCAACTAGATTCATATTTATTTGATTATCATTATTATCAAATGCTTCCCACAAAATATCTAATTCATATTGAAGTTCATCTTCTTATGATACTAACACATATTCATCTTCATCAATTTTATATCTGTTCAAAAAATTAATCTTTTTGGATTCTTTTCTCCTATTAAGATATTTATTAGCATAGTGATCACCTTGACAGATGAAACACTTAATAGGCTTCTTTTGATAACCATGTTTCTTTTTTCTGAATATCCTTCTTAGATCAAATTTCTTTTTTCTAGATTTATATCTAGGCTTCCAAGGCTTATTATAAGTAAACTCTTTTCCAGGGAAACATTTTTAAGAATGTGATTTCCTCTTGCTTTTGTACTATTTATATCTATGCACATCCATACAACTAAAATTATCATCTAGAGAATTGAAAAAATTGCACCTATTTATTTATGAAAATTTATAGTTTCTCTTTATGCCTTTCTTTCTGCACATAACCTTTTATTAACTACTTTAATATTCTAGTTTATCCTTCTAAAGGACTTGGTTGGAAGATTGTCACCCATAACAACCTTATATTTGGTAGCAAAATATTCAAGAAATGATTCTATATACCTAATCTTGTATGCTAGATTAAAGACTTCTCCAGAATTGTAAAATAAATTTTTTATATAGCACATATATTCATCTAACCTTGTCATATCACACAATTAAGCTTTAATAAGCTTGGATTTATTTGTCTCTTTATCATTATCAACTATCCCAATAAATTCAAAAATTAAAATATTGCAAAGTGTAGAGATCGGTTCTAGATGATTGTATATGATTTCATGAAACATTGTACCACTATCATCCCACCATTTCTTGATATTTCCTATGAACTCATTTGTAATTTGTTGACTAACACTAAAAGAATCTTTTTTAAGATCATGAATCTATACACTGGCCCAAGCTAACATTACATGAATCATTTTTTTCTTGTTTTTGGTGGTTCACAATTAAATTTCTAGAAGAAAGGTTGAAGATTTAAAGTCCTTATTTGAGAATCTAATAGAGGTTTAGATGTTGAAGACTCTTGAAGACTCTCTCGTCTCAAAGTAACTTTTTATTTTAGCAGGCTCTATCTTAGTCATGTCTACTTATATTATCTTATCAAGATATTTTTTAAGATCAGACAGACTCTAATTTAGACTTCATAAATGATTTTCTTTGTAATTTTAAAATTTTTTGTCAGGGATGGAGATGCTGACTGTAATCAATATTTTCTAAAACAATTATTTTTGGTTGTGGTCGAGAAGATTGACATTTATCCTTTATTGAGTTTAGGATCTCAAGAATAGTAGATAGGATAGAACTATGATTCACTATATCTCTAGCTATGCTATCAGGAACCTAAAAATAACTATCTGATTTTTTGGTATGTTTCTTCCTATTTTGTCCAAAAGTAGTCATTTGATTTTTTAAATTTGTTTCAAGATAAAATATACTAGTCTGAAGCTTCTCTTCACTTTGACTGATAACATTTTCTTCAGTGATCAAATTATCTATCTTTAATTCAATAAATTGTTGTTGTAGTCTAATACTACTAGACTCATTATCTATTTTTTGAACAAGCTGATTATGTTGAGTAGTAACAGTATTATTCAAAATATTGATTTCTTTAGCAAGTTATCCTTTCTAATATAACTCAATACTCTTTAACATCTTAGAAACCTGGTTAAGACTCTACTATATTTTTGAAACTTTATTATTTAAGCATTTGGTTGCAAGATTATTCTAATTCATTAATTTGAATTTGATAGACTAATCAAGACTTTTATCAGATGTCCTGAAATAATATATTTATGCTTTAAATTTTCCATCAGGTGAATATTGATTGAAATCATCAGACTTTGGGAATCCTTTTTTTGTATATGATTCATATCCTAAAGGAGTTTTCTATATATGACTTTCCTCATCTTCCTTTTCAGTCTTTTCTTCAAAATTTCCTTCCATATTAATTCTTTTGACTTTAACAAGTAACTTTTTATTTTTTCAAGTAGTTCTTAAATAGCTAAATCTCTTTTAACCATGTGAATACTAGACTGATTTGGATGATTTATAATTTTTTGATAGTTAACATAAATTATGAATCTATTAGAGGATCATGGACTTTCTTAAGATGTAGAAAATGAAGATTAATTGAAGGCAAGGGTTGCTACAATTGTATGCTCTACATATGGTCTTTCAAGTCATTATGAAGGTCAAATATGATGATAGATTTGTTTGACAAATATTTTACAGATGTAGCGAGTGATAAGGATTTCCTAAGTTTTTGGACAAAGTCTGTCTACTATCCACTTTTTAGGAAACTTAAGATCTAACCAAGAAATAGATTCAACAAGAATTATTTAACTATTTTATATTGCTCTACACACCATGCTTTTGCCTTGTACGAGAGTATGCTTGACAGTAGAATGAAGGGTATTGGTTAAGAAATATATAACATGGTATTTAATAGCAAGAGGACAAAAGCCATGGATCATATTTAATTTATGAGTTTAGAGGAAAAGCTTCAAGATTTTATTTAAATTTTCTTCTTGATGAATAACCACTAGATAATTTGGGTATACAGTTGTAAAGATTGGGCCATCATGAAGACTGGTTTGGACAATATTTTGTAAACAAGAACTAAATGTGGTATGTCTATTATCAAGTAAACATCCTAGAATACTGACATTTATACCTCTTCTGAATAAAGGGAAACACCAAAGGAAATGGCACCAATATGAAAAAAATTATATTTAAACTGAGATTTTAACTGACAAATAGTTTTATCATCAACTATTTACAAGTGGTATTTATAATCATCATTTTGTTTAACCTAGATAACATTTTGAAAAAAAATTATGGAGGTTTTGGCAATAAGATGAAAAGGAAAAAACTTATAATAAACATCCATGGCCTTAAGAGTTAGAATTTTTCATTCAGGGCTAAGATTTTTTTCATCAAATTCTATAGTTGCTTCATTTGCAGAAAAGAATGAACCAATAGATATATCAGAAAGAGTACAGACATCAAATGTACCTACAATATCTAGAGTCATCTAGTTTTATGCATATATAGTCTTCATATCATCAGTACTATATAGATCCACTATCATGCCTTCTTCATGGATTTACAAGATCATTCCCTTCCCTATTGTCTAAAGATAATATGGAGATAAAAGACCATAATAACAATATGATAGATACAAAGAGCAAGAGATGAAAGTATAATTTTATTTATATATCAAAGATATTATAAAAGCAATAGATTTTTACAAGGCCAATTGTGTGATATGACAAGGCTAGATGAATATATGTGCTATATGGAAAATCTATTCTATAATTCTAGAGAAATCTTTAATGTAGCATACAAGATTAGGTATATAGAATCATTTCCTGAATATTTTGCTACCAAATATAAGGTTGCTATGGGTGACAATCTTCCAATCATATCTTTTATAAGGATAAAAAAAACATTAAAGTAGTTAATAAAAGGTTATGTGCAAAAAGAAAAGAACATAAAAAAATTATGAAGTTTCATAAATAGATAGGTGAAAAATTCTATAATTTTCTAGATGATAATTTTGGTTGTAGAGATGTGCATAGATATAAATAGTACAAAAGTAAGAAGAAATCATATTCTTGTAAATGTTCCTCTAAAAAAGAGTTTACTTATAATAAGCCTTAGAAGCTTAGATATAATTCTAAAAAAAAAATTGGTTTAAGAAGGATATTCAAAAAAAAAAAAAAAACATGGTTATCAAAAGAAGCTTGTTATGTGTTTCATCTATCAAGGTGATCACTATGCTAATAAATGTCGTAATAGGAGAAAAGAATCTAAAAAAATTAATTTTTTGAACAACTATGGAATTGATGAAGATGAATATGTGTTAGTATCAGAAGAAGATGAACTTCAATATGAATAAGATATTTTATGGAAAGCATCTGATAGTGATGATAATCAAATAAATATGAATCTAATTGAATCTAAATCAAAAGATGAATCATCTGATTATGATTATGATATAGGATTTTAAATTCATATAATTTATACTCCTTTTTCAGATGCCTTGAGTTTATCTCAACAAATATCTTTTCTTAAAAAAAGGTATGATAAAACTCCGACCTATATGATCACTGAAAGAATGTTTTTATAGCAATAAATTATAGCCACTGAGCAAAAATATTCTCCTCATTTAGCTCAAAAAAAAGGCAAAAGGATATTTTATCCAAATACTTTTAGTCTAAAAATAAGAAAGCATCTCCGATTGAAGATATCTATCAACCTAACACTTATGATAGAGCTAGTTGGCAAAAAAAGCATTTTTTTAGCTTCAACTCTTTCTAGCTAAAGCTCAGACTGAATTATAAGATTTTATGAAGAAAGAAGCTCTTGATGATGAACATGAACACCTCTTTGAATAAGAGCTACTCCAAGTCACTAATGAGATTGAATCTCATTTTAAAGAGGAAATACCTCTCATAATAATTCAAATATACACCAGATATCAATATATAATACTAATAATCTAGTTTATAAAATTTAGATTAAATGGGAAAGTTTTAAATCATATATCTTGGATGTCTTGTTTGATATTGATGTTGATATTTCTCTTACTAGATATCATTATATTCTTACAAATATGTTGAAAGCTGATTTTTATCGACTAACTTTCAATACAAAAATTTTGGTTTCAAAATTGTCTACAATTATACCTATTGTGCTTGGTGACTCCATTTATCATTTTATGATCGTACAACATGAAATTCCAATGTATGATATAATGATTGGTTTAGATAACTTGGCAACTTTCTACTCTATCACAATTTAGCTGCATGAAATAATTCTTGCACAAAAAAATCTTTGTACAAGAAATCCAGATATGAATGCAAAATTCCATTAAAAGAAAAGCCAAAGAAACTAGTTGACATTAGATGGATATAGTAGAAGGTAAATCTTTGTCATGCTAGCATTGATCCAATAATTGAGAATCTTAAAAAATATTGCTATTCTAAAAATTCTTTAGTATTTAGAAGTAGAAAACTACATGAATGTAGAATTAAATTGAAGATGGTAAAAGACAAAAATAGTAAAGAAATAGAACCTAAGTTTGAGGCACATCATTCAGGAATGTCTCCTTCACTTAGAGAAGAATGTTTTCAAAAAATAAAATAGTTGAAATAACATGGATTGATAAGAGATTCTAATAGCCCTTGGACATGTGAAACATTGTATGTAAATGAAAAATCATAGTAGATAAGGGGTAAACAAATACTAGTTATAAATTATGTCCCTCTTATATTTTACCATTTCAGCATCCTATTCTTTCAAAAGATGAAATATTGAAAAAAATAAATGAAAGTAGAGTTTACAGTAAGTTTGATTTAGAATCAAGATTATGGCAGATACAAGTGGTAGAACAAGACAGGTACAAAACTACATTTGTCACTCCATTTGGCCAATACGAGTGGAATGTGCTACCCTTTGGTTTGAATATTGCTCCTAGTATATTTCAAGAAATGATGAACAAATTTTTTTCATCATATTATAATTTTATCATTGTCTATATAGATGATATATTAGTTTTTTCAAGATCACCTAAAGAACATCTCAATCATCTGGAGAAATGCTATAAAATTGTGTATGACAATGGTTTGGTTCTGTCTGAGATAAAAATGATAGTTTTCAAAGATGAAATTGAGTTTTTAGGAGTCACTATAAAATCAAGAGAAGTTTCAGTACAATAACATGTTTTAAAGAATATCAAAAAATTACCTGATGAGCTCAAAGATAAAAAATTGTTACAAAGATTTCTTGGCTATGTAAACTATGTAGTAGGATATTATTATAACATTACACAAAACATAATTCTTATAAATAAAAGGTTATCAAATAATCCTCTAACATGGTCTGATGGGATGATAAAAGTTCAAAAGATAAAGCAGAATTGTCAAAATTTACCACCTCTAGTTCTACTTGGTAATGGTCTAAAGATCATTGAGATAGACGCCTCAGATGTGTATTGGGATGCTATTATTAAATAAAGATTTTTAGATAGTTCAAAGAAACCTTGCATATTTTCTTTAAATTTTTTTAAATAAGCTCAAAAAAACTATCACTCTACTTATAAAGAAATTTTTGCTGTTATTAAAGCTATTAAAGTTTTTATGTTTTTTGTAAGATAAAAAAAAATTGTTGTTAGATCTGATTTAAATAACTTTATGATCATTCTTCATTCTAATGATAATCTAAAAAAAAGAATTGTGAGCAGGTTAACTAGGTGGGCAACTTTTCTATCAGATTTTGACTTCCCTATTGAGCACATATCTGGAAAAAAATTATCTTGTTGATTTTATACCTACAAAATTTAATTTAGATAATTCAGTTATGATAGTGACATTTACTGAAGTGCATGAAGAGTTTCATCAACATATATGGAGATCCACTCCATGAATTTCTAATCAGTTAACTCAAAAATTGAATATTCTCTCCAAAAAATCTTATGAAGCCTTTGCAAAACTTAATAATACTCATTTGGCATAGACATCACAATTTCAAGAACTAGATGGCAAAAGGGTGGTGTTCTACAATAATGCTATATCATGAAGTTAATAATCCAAGGATTAATAGTATAAACAATCTTTTAAAGAACTTTATTTGTAGGCATGGTTTGAATTCCTAATTTAATGGTCTACCTTCTGGCCAAGTTTTAACTCTGCTACACAAAATTTTTGGTCATCTTCTAAAATATCAAATTATTTATTTAAATTTTTAGATTAAACTATACCAATGAAAGCTTATGATGATCCTACTATTCATATCCCTTCAATTCAATTAATAAATATATTTATTTCTCTAAGAATACCTTTCATGGTTAAGTTTGAAATATTCTAAGTTCAAAATTTCTAAGCTAATCTACATGCTAGCTTCGCTCTTGTTCAATCGTTAGCTACTCTTTAGAAAAGGTTTATAATAAGTCATCAGGTTGTGTTTCTTTGTACACTTGGTAGTTGAATGTTAAGGATTTCTTCAATGTTATACATGGATCACACCAAATTTGATTTTGATGATGATACCCACTATTCTCCTCAAGAAGAATATGAATTCAATGCTGATGACTGATTTAATCTAACGACTAGTTATGGGGTCTATCCATAGCCATGAATATGGACACGTTAACCCTCTTTTAGTTTTTTGGACCTCACCACTTACAAAAGGTGGTAGTCTATCGACTATGTTGATAGATTTCTTATTTGTCTTTTCTTATTAGGCAGTGCATAGTAGGCCCATAACCCATCGACTTTCAGCATCTTGCCTTCTATCCATCAATTTTAAATCTTTGTATTGATCATCGATCTTCTCATTTCACCTTAGAAATATGTGGAGTTATTCATGTCATAATCATCAAATACCTAGAATCAAATCTAAAGTCCTTAACTAGGAGTTGTGTCTTAGTGAGTCAATAATAAGCATATGCTCTTTGTTTTCCTTTCTATGGGAACTTGTGAATCATAAACTTTTCCTAAGATTGATGTTTCTTAATTTTGTTCTAAAATATTTGTAAATCTCTGTGTCTTGATCAATACAATGATCCTACATTTAATGGTATCAGATCCATTAAATGTAGGATCACTATATTGATCAAGACATAGAGAGTTTACAAAGCTTTCTAAATAAATTTAAGAAACACCAATCTTAGGAAAAGTTTTTGATTCATAGGTTCCCACAAAAGGGCAAGTGAAGAGCATACACTTATTCTTGACTCACTAAGACACAACTCCTAGTTAAAGACTCTAGACTCGACTCTAGGCATTCAATGCTTATGACATGAAGAACTCCTCATATTTATAGGGTGAAATGAGAAGATTGACGGTCGACACAAAGATGATAAATCAACAGATAGAAGGCAAGAAGCTAAATTTGATAGGTTATGGGCCCACTACGCAGCGCCTAATAAGAAAAAACACACAAAGAATCTATCGACATGGTCAATAAAATACTATATTTTATAAGTGGTGAGGTATACAAAACCAAAAGAGGGTTAACATGCCCAAATTTATGGCTACAGATAGACCCCATAACTAGTCATTATATTAAATCAGTCATCATCATTGAATTCATATTCTCCTTAGGGAGAATAGTGGTTATCATCATCAGATTTAAAGTCGGTGTGATCCATGTATAACGTTGAATAAATCCTTAATATTCAACTTCTAGGTGTAGGATAAAACACAACTTGATTAATTATTGTAAACCTTTTCCAAAAAATGGATAACGATTGAGCAAGAGCTAAGCCAGCATGTATTTTAGCTTAGAAATTTTGAACTGAGAATATTTCAAACTTAACCCTAAAAGGTATCCTTAGATTAATAAATATATTTTTAATTGAATTGGAGGGATACGAATAATAGGATCATTAGAAGATTTCATTAGCATAATATAATACAGAAATTTTAATAAATAATCTGGTATTTCAGAAGATGACCAAAGAATTTTGTGTAGCAAGGTTAAAACTTTGCTAGAAGGTAGACCATTGAATTAGAAATTCAAAGCCATGCCTACAAATAAATTTCTTAAAAGTATTATTTATACTAGTAATCCTTGGATTATTAGCTTCATGATATAGCATTATTTTAGAACACCACCTTTTGCCATTTGGTTCTTGAAATTATGATGTCCATGCCAAATAAGTATTATTAAGTTTTGTAGAGGCTTCATGAGAATTTATGGTGAGAGTATGCATTTCATGAGTTAATTGATTAGCACTTGATGGAGTGGATCTCCATATATGTTGATAAAATTCTTTATGCACTTCAGTAACTATCACTGCTATAACTAAATTATCTGAATTGAATTCTCTAAATATAAAATTAGCAGGACAATTTTTCTTTCTAGATATGTGCTCAATAGAGAAGTCAAAATCTAAAAAAAAAGTTGCCCACCTAGTTATTCTAATCATAGATCCTTTCTTTAGATTATTAGTTAAATGAAGAATGCTCATAAAGTTATTTAAATCAGATCTAATAATTTTTTTTTGATCTTACAAAAAATATGAAAGCTTGAATAACTTTAATAATAGCAAGAATTTCTTTATGAGTAGAGTGATAGTTTTTATGAGCCTATTTAATTTTTTTTGAAATAAATCTACAAAGTTTCTCTGAATCGTCTAACAATTTTTTTAGAATAACACCCCAATATAAATTTGAGGCATCTATCTCAATAATCTTTAGACTATTACCAGGTAGAACTAGAGGTGGTAAATTCTGACAATTCTACTTTACCCTTTGAATAACTTTTATCATCTTATCAAACCATGTTGGACGATTCTTTGAAAATCTTTTATTTAGAAGAATTATATCTTGTGAAATTTTATAATAATATCTTGCTACATAGTTTATACAACCAAAAAATCTTTGTAGCAATTTTTTATCTTTGAGCTCATCAGAATTGTTTTTGATATTCTTTCAAACATGTTCTTGTACTACAACTTTCTCTGATTTTATAGTGACTCCTAAAAACTCAATTTCATTTTTGAAAACTATCATTATTTTCTCAAATAGGACCAAACCATTGTCATACACAATTTGATAGAATTGCTCCAGATGATTGAGATGCTCTTTAGGTGATCTTGAAAAAACTAATATATCATCTATATAGATAATGATAAAATTAGAATATGCTGAAAATTTTTTGTTCATCATTTCTTGAAATATACTAGTAGTCTTCAAACCAAAGGGTAATACATTCCATTTGTATTGGCCAAATGAAGTGACAAATATAGTTTTATACTTGTCTTGTTCTACCACTTGTATCTGCTATAATCTTGATTTTAGATCAAACTTACTATAAACTTTACTTCCATTTATTTTTTGCAAGATTTCATCTTTTGAAGGAATAGAATGTTGGACTGGTAAAACATATATATTAAGAGGTACATAATTTATAACTAGTCTTTTTTTATCCCTTATTTGCTCTGATCTTTTATTTACATAGAATGCTTCACATGTCCAAGAGCTATTAGAATCTCTTATCAAACCCTATTTTTTCAACTATTTTATTTATTGAAAACATTCTTCCCTAAGTGAAGGAGACATTCCTACATGATGTGCCTTAAATTTAGGTTATATTTATTTACCATTTTTGTCTTTTATCATCTTCAATTCAATTCTACATTCATGTTGCTTCCTACTTCTAAATGCTAAAATATTTTCAAAACAACAATCCTTTTTAAGCTTCTCAATCATTAGATCAATGCTATCATGACAAAGATTTACCTTTTGTTGTATCCATATGGTGTCAACTAATTTATTTGGCTTTTCTTTTAATGGAATTCTACATTCATAGCTAGATTTTTTGTATAAAGAATATTTTTGTGCAAGAATTATTTCATGTGACTAAATTGTGATAGGGTAAAAAGTAAACATGCACAAGAGATATATACTCATGTTAATGTTTATGGAATCCTAATGCATATAAGATAAGTATAAATTCATATCTATCTACTCTTATAATTGAGGAATAAATTTAGAAATACTTACCTTTGAAGATGAACCTGTCAAGCCTCAATCTCGACTTTGGTCAAGGTGCTTCGCAAGAGGTTGTTGTGTTATGTAAGTATGACAAAGATAAATCAAATACATGATACATAAATTATAAATTCATCCAAAATAATTCTCCACAACACAATATATGTATCTCCAAATAAATTATGAAACCTTAAACTTGATCCTCAAGTAGAATGGTGCATAAGCAGATGCATAATAACATTATAATGAGTGGTGGGTTGGGTTAAAATTGGTTGAATTGGATATTCCAATTTGAGTTTGAGGAGGATTGAATGAATAAATGTTATGAGAAAATGATTTTAAAAGTTTTTAAATAGTTGTTTGAGGTGTTTCAAATTGATTCATAAGAAAGTATTGCCTTTTTGTTTGGTCTAAGGCTTCTTATAAAGTTTTAGGTGAAAAGATTCAAACTTTGTTTTGAAGGGCAAATTTAAGAGTAGTAAAAAATAGTTTTAAAAGAGTATCATAATTCATGTTATGGTAAACTTTTTGAGATAGATACTTTCATCTATTGATGAAAGTGTGAGCAGATTCATTAAGAAGTTGCTTGGCATTGATAAAATGGCTAATGTAATTTTTAGGAAGGTCATCATGTTGGAATTCCTTCACTAGAACATTGACTAAATCCTCTAGTTTTGAGATGGAATGTATAATAATTTGGTTATTCCATTCAAGTGCATCGCCAATAAAGGTTTTGACTTAGATATTGGTGGTAGCAAAGGTGTTAGTTTGAACCCATTCCTTATAGAGATTACCAAAATACTTAAGAAAGATAGTAGGGTCATTATTCCCATTATATATGATAGTTGGAGAAATGTTTCCAATATTTATGGATGTAATGAATGGGGCTAAGGGTTCATTTTGAATATGTTAAAGCATTTTGATATTTATTGGAGGTTGAAGGATGATATTCCCATTAGAATCTATAAGAAGAGTGACAAAATTTGGATTTGGCTGAGAGAGGATGACTTGAGGTGGTTGAATAGTCATGTGATAAATATTTTTATAGTTACAGAATTTGGGAATGATTAGTTGTTTGCATGATGTTCATTTGTTGAGATATTTGAGTAATAATTTGATTTGTGTTGATTAGTATTTTAATGTGGGGTATTAATGTTATTAGGAGGAAGACTATTTGTAGGTGGAGGACTCCCAACATTTATGTTAGTTGTATTAAGTGTGGTAGAAGAAGAAGGAAGCTTGGTAAATCCACATTTCTTGCGAGAAATGTAAATAATATTATCATCAAGGTTTTTGAATAATTGGGAATCATCTAGATTATCAATTTGATTATTTCAAACCATGTTACTTTGGGAAGTGATAAGGCTTGGGGATCTTGTTATGGGTGTAACAAGAGGATTGTGAATATTAGTTGTAAGAGGTGGAACATAATGTGAGGTTCCAACATTTGATGTAGATGGGTTTATGACTTCTAGGTTTACAAGGTGTAAAATTGGTATAAGTTATATGATTTTCATGATTTGGGATTAGTGTAATAGGATTATATAGATCTACTATATGGTATGGGGTAGATCAAGATTGAGAAGATTTAGAAACATGTGATGAAGAACTACACCATAAACAATTGCCTTCTATGGTGGACAATTGGGGAAGGAGAAAAAAACCCATGTACATTCATAATGGGTTGAGACTATCAAGAAAGAATTTGATAAAAGGCTTTATGATGCCAAGCAGGAGGGGATATCAAAAAGCTAGGGGGGAAAATAGGGATAAATTGGCCAAAAAGAGTGATAGTGTTGAATGATACTAAGTCAACATAGTTGACCTAGTATGTTAGGGATACCGTTATAGATGATACTAAGTCGACACAATTGACTTAGTATGCTAAGGAGATAGTTTTGAATGATACTAAGTTGACATAGTCGAATTACTATGCTAAATAGATAGTTCTAAATGATACTAAGTTGACACAATCAACTTAGTATTCTAAGGACATAATTTTGAATGATACTAAGTCAACATATTCAACTAAGTATGATTGAGAAATAGGTAAATAAATCTATAAAATATTGTATTGATATTAATTATAGTGTTCTAAAAATAGAAAATATTTTGCATTGTAGTTTGAAATTAAGAAATGGAAGAAAATATGAAATTAGTTGGGTTAATGAAGATGATCCAATTGAGGCACACAACACAAAACCTTGCACCAATGCTAGCCAATACAAGTTTTTACAATACACAATATAATTGAGCAAAGAGCAAGTAGTCAACTTGGAAATTAAATGCTAACTAAGTGGTCATCCTGAATGTTGTTAGATTATTTGATTATGATTTTAGATGTGATAGGAAGTTGGCTATAATCAAGTAACTAGAAAATAATCTATGGATGGTTTCAGGACATTTAGGCTAAAAGGGATCTATGTTGGCAATGGTATTGGATTAGTACTGGGGCCTACTCCCTCACTTTACACTCTGGGTGCTTTGCCAATATATACCATTAACCATGTGTTTATACTTATCTAGAAGACCAAGGTAGCTTCCCCTTTGGTGATGAAATATAAATAGGTAGGCCTTGGGTAGATAATTGTTTAAATGCATTTTTAAGATTATGTGATTTGGTAGTGTGTGCATAAAAGACAAAAATAGTGCAACTAAATGGTATATTAAAAAACCACCTAATTAGACTATGTGATCTATTCTAAGCATGGAAGCAACTAAAAGTGAAAGTGTGAGCTAATTAATAGCATTAAGTGTTAATTCCAAATTTAAAATAGAGTACAATGTCAGTTTAGATGATAGTGTATGTAGAGATTATATAATAGACTCGATAGTATTGTTATTATTTTATTAAAGCAAGGGTATTTTAAAGAACTACATCGATAGTGTCGACTTAATCTTCCAAATAGAAGATAAAATACAAAATTAGGTTGATAAAGTGGACCTAGTTTGTTGTATAGGGGTAGTTTTAAAGATTGTAAAATTTGAAAATAGAACTATAATGAATAACAAGAGTGAAAGAGAAAGAGAGAAAGGAACCTTGGTGGGTTGGAAGATGCTTAGAATTTGAAAAAATTCTATTTGAGTTTCTTTAAAGTTTTGCCAATTAAGTCGATGAGGTCGACCTAGTTCTATAAAACCCTACTAATAAAACATGTAAAGTATGTTGTGTCAAGAGGGTTGAACTACTATGTTTTATGGAAGTCTAGAAAATGTACTTTATCAATAGAGTTGACCTAGTAGTTTGTTTGGAAGTCTAGAAAATGTATTGTGTTGACAGAGTTAACCTAGTAGCCTGTACCTAATGAAAAACCTACACAAATAGAAATGACTCATATTGATGTGACTGTGTGTTAAACCTACACACATAAGTTAGAACTATATGGACATTATCGACTTAGTATCATAAATATGTAAAAATAAAATGATAAAATAATGAAAAACATGAGATAAAACTTGAAAATGTTAGATTCACATTGATTTCACCTAAATGTATGAAATCAAAAATGTATCATGTCTACAAATCAATCTTAATTTAGAGAAGATAGATCACACCATACACTTCCAATTGGGAATACATTAAGTAATCATAAACATGACCGATATGGGGATCCATTAGACCCAATTAGGGGATCTATTATCATAATACATATTGTTAAGGAGGGTCTCAAAGCCTCTAGTTAAGCATAATCATGAAATAACCCTATTTAGGTCATATGTTTCATATTCACTAAACTAATAGTGAGTAAAGTAATGTCTAATATAGTGCTCACTAAAGCTTATGGAACAAAGTGGGGGTTATAAATAATAAAATTAAACATGCATAAGAGACATATACTCATGTTAATGTATGTAAAATCCTAATGCATGGAATATAAGTACAAATTCATATATATCTAATCTTAAAAAGGAGGAACAAAGATAGGAATACTTACCTTTGAAGATGAACCCATTGAGCCTCAATCTCTCCATTGGCCATGGTGCTTTGCAAGAGGTTGTTGTGATATTTAAGGATGACAATGATAAATTAGATCTAGGATACATAACCTATCGATATATCCAAAATAATTCTCCATAAGACAATATTTGTATCTCTAATGAAAGTATGAAACCCTAAACTTGTTGCTCAAGTAGAATGGTCAATAAGCAGATGTGCAATAGCTCTTACTTATTCTTCTCTTATTTAAATAATGGAAAAATTATTTTGTATATATAGGTGTATTTAACCCTAATCCCTTCCAAAAGTTTTGGCCGACAAGGTTGACCCAGTTGACCTAACACAATTTTAGATAAAAATTCACTAGGTCATAGACTAGGTCGGCCAAGAACCAACCTAGACCCTAAATTAATTTCACCCAAAACTATACAGGTTCAACCCAATTGACCTAGTATAATAAATAATCAAAAAGGGGCTAAGGTTAGGAAAAGGGGGGCAAAAGGTAGGAAATGACAAAAGCTTAGGGATAAGGTTTTTAGGAGATAAGTGTTTAGATAACAAGTGGAAAAAGGGAAAATAATCCTACTAAGCACCAATTGTATTCCAAAGCCTTTTTTGGTGTACCCCTTAAGATGTGCACTCAAATACATTAAGATTCGATGGGTTCCTGCAAGATAAAGAGCGTTAGTAATCGATAAAAGTTTAAAAATATTATGTGTATACACATATGATATTACAATCAAGGCTGAAATATACCTTATACAAGCTATAAAGAATTATCCAAGGCTTCCCATGCTAATATTCCTAGAGTTACCACATCCCAAACAACCTACACTAACACCCATTTTTGTGCCAATGAGCCAACCACCAAGCGAAGATAAAGCTAGCCCTATCCCATCAAATGATTTCTAAGAGGTTAAGAGCCTTCTTTAGACTTTTGAAAATGAGTTGGTTACTCTTAAAATCCAAAATTATCATAATTACAAACCCTATCAATCACTTTATTATCATTATTAGCCTAATAGGTCTCCTTATCAAGGACCTTATCAGCCAAATAAGCCACCATATCAAGTAAATCCTCAAGTCCACAACTAAATTACTCTTGCAAAGCCTTATCAATATTTCAATCCCAATACTTCTATCACATCTAAGGCCCTTTGTCCTATGAAAAATAACTTGGTACAAGACTATGAGTGGTGTTTTCCCTATAATCTTCCCCATAAATAAACCACTTATCCTAATGGTATCCTCAACCAAGAATTGATGGTGCAAAGCATATAACCAAAATAAAAGACATATATTGAAGTATCACCACAACTAGGGACTTCTTAAGAGCTAGTGGAATATGATACTACACTTTTAAATTAGCAAGGAGATGAGTATTATGGAGTGAATCAGTTGTAGGGGTAGAACTAGGATTCTTCTTTAGGTGTGGAAACCAATACTATATCTAATAAAAGGGTTGTAGAAATTGAACTAGTAGCTGGTAAGTATCCCACATCATCTCTTATAATATTAAAAGAGGTTTTTGGTCCTATTTCATCTTTAAATGTGCAATAAATATATAAAAATCAAACTTCAAGGAATTGAGAGCATCCCAAAATCCATTCTCAATTAGCATAAGCAAAAGAAGGTACTGCCACTGCTAAATTAAAAAAGGGTTAGTACTCCCCCATTCAATATTCTTGAGCATATGAAGAAAAAAAATTGAATACATCCATGTGAGAGTCTTTATCCATTCTAGAACAAAAGGACCTACTGCAAACAACTTTGTCTAATTTTAGTATTTTAGAAGGGTCATCCAAATAATGAACTAAAGAAGTAATTACTAATACACTGTAGTGAAAGGAAGATAAATCAAACAAAGGTGTGAATCTTCCACCATTATATGTTTATTTAATAATTGTAAATCATTTATCCCATAATTACATGATAGATTCAGGGACTAGGAGTTCAATAATGTTAAAGCATATAACAAACATGTTGAGTTTGGAATATGAGCCACTCTCTAAAGGAATAATACATATGGATGGAACAAATGTTAATACTTTTAGTGTCATAAAGAGTTTGGACCTCACTTTGCATGCTTGTCCTACATTTTACATTCCCCAAGATGTTTTCATAATTGATCTCCCTCCATAATTTACTTAGTGCCTTTCTAGAGACTTTATTGTCAATATTGGAGTACACCTATTATCTAATTGGGATCATATGATATTTATAACTAGGTATGGCACTAAGGTCACCATTTGGTTTGAGCCAATTTATAGGAACCATATTAAATCTTATCTTCTAAATGCCAATTATACAATCTTTGACCAAGAAGACCACCCTATTGAATAGGATCCAATTACACACCTTGAAATCACACTTGATATATTACTTGATGAATTGAGGGTTTATCATCATGAGTTTGATCATTATAGCCTCATTGAAGAAGTTTTTTTAGGTACCTATTGATTGCATGAAGAATATTAATTCATTCCAAATCTTCTGAAGACTAATGAACATGATAGAGTATGGAAGATGTGTTTTGACAGATCTAGAAGTAGGCATGGATTAGGAGGAGGTGTCATGTTGATGTCTCCCTTAAAGGATAAGTATTATTATACTATGATAATTTAGTTTAGCCACACCAATAATTTAGTTAAGTATGAAGTGCTCATAGAGGATCTCTAATGGGATAGAAAGAGAGGTATAAAATAATTATAAGTTTTTGGTGGTAGTGAGTTAGTGAAAAATCAAGTAAGAGGGATGAATGTAACAAAAAATGACTTGTTTTAATCTTAAAAACATATATCATGGGACCTCATAGAGGACTTTGAAGCATTCAAAATCTAATCCATCCCAAGAGATATGAATAAACACATTGATAGGCTAGCTACCATTAGCGCATAATTTGATGTTATCAATGCTATCAAAAGTGAAAAAATATAACAACATATCAAAATGGTTGTGAGGTGTTATATACATAAAAATAAAACCAATGGTAGGTGTTTGAAAGTTATCAATAGATAATTAATTTCTTGCAAGAAGTTGAATTCTCATCTAAAAATCAAGACAATATACAACAATGATGTGAAGAACAAATTATCGAGTTAAGTTCAAAAAATCTACCAAAGGGTTTATGGCCTATTGCGTATATATTTGATATTAATTATTATATTAGAGGAGAGATTAAAAAAATTTAGTTAAGAGTGAATACTATGAGCAAACCACCATTGATAAAGACAATTTTATTACACTTGGCAAGGTATATACTCTAGAAGAAAAATGTGCATTTGTTAGTGATTGTCAAGTGTTTAAAGATGTTTTTGTTTGGGGGTATGCTGATCTTAAGGGATTTAATCCTGATTTAGACCAACCCAGAATTAAATTATATCCAAATGCTAAACCTATTAAGAAGAAACAAAGACCTATAAACCCAAAGATAGAGCCTTTAATAAAGAAAGAGTTGAACAAGCTAATAGATGACAATATAATCTTTCCTATCAAACACTTCACTTGGGTATAAAAATTATTCCTTGTTAGAAAGAGGAATGGAGAGATAAGATTATGTGTGGATTTTGGGGATCTAATCAAGGATTCTTTCAAAGACCACTACCCATTCCATCTATGGAATAAATATTGTAAATGGTGATAGGTTCAAAACGATTTGCACTCCTTGATGGTTATTATGGTTATAATCATATATCAATTTAATAAGAGGATCAGTTTAAGATATCCTTCACTACCAAATGTGGAATTTATGCTTACAAAAAATGCCTTTTGCTTTTTCTAATGCAGGGGAAACTTTTCATAAAGCCATGGACATAACATTTCAAGGACTAATCAATGATATTGTACTTATTTATCTTGATGATATTAAGATATTTTCTAAGCATGATGATCATCATCTATTTCATCTCAAACAAGTCTTTGATAGATGTAGATAGTTTAAAGTCTAAATTAACCCTAAAAAATTCATATTTTTAGTCTATAAAGGCAAGCTTATGGGCCATATTATCTCCAAAAGAGGGATTGAAATTGATCCTGAGAGGGTAAGTGATATTAGAGAATTGTCCTTACCTAGTCACAAGAAGGGGATACAATTTTTTTTAATAAGGATCAATTTTGTTAGGAGGATTATCCCCAGCTTTACTAGTATTTCAAATCCTCTAACTACTATGTTAATGAAAAATTAGATCTTATGCTAGTCCAAGGAAGTGAAGGGTAGATTTGAAGCAATTAAACAAGCCATAGCACAAGATCCTACCCTCAAAATTCCTATTTTCACCAAGGACTTCACTTTATATGAATTTGAATGTATGAACACAATCTCAACTATGTTAGTACAACAACATGATGAAGGTATGGAATAATTGATAACTTTTTTTAGCTAGGTTTTGGAAGGTTATGAAGTATAATATTCCTTTGTGGAAAAGAAAGTACTGATTATTATAATAAGAATTGGGAAGTTTAGGCATTTGGTTTCTAACAATAATAATTTCACATCCAAGTGTTAATGATTTACTCTTAAGCAAATATTTGAATGAGAAAAGAGTAGGGTGAATTACCAAATTAATGGAGTATGATGTAGACATCAAGGTCACAAAGTTAGTAAGAGGTAGAGGTTTATGTGATCAGTTAGTTTTATATTTTAAAGATGATAAAAATGTTATCCTAGTACTCCAAGATGGCCAATATTCAATTGTACCTTTATTGCCTACTAGTTGGACCCAAGATATGGCCAAATTTTTTCAAATAGGTGAGTTCCCTCTAGGTTTAGACAAAGCTAAGAGGAGGTAATTTACACTTAAATATATTCCTTATGTTATTATTCATGACATCTTGTTTAGGAAGGATTTAAATGGTTTTATTTTGAGATGTGTTAAAACAAATCAGATTGTTAGGATTCTAGAAGAATTTCATGATGTGCCATTAGGTGGACATTTTTCTCCATGAGTTATGGCTATGAAGATAATGAGGGTAGGATACTATTGGCCTAACTTATTTAGAGATGCGTATGCATGGGTTAATAATTTCAAAAAAAGTGCCTTCTTCATAGGTAAATAGAGGTTAGTGTATCTTCCCCTCCACCCTATCCAAGTAGTGCAACCCTTCATGCAGTGGGATTTAGATTTCATAGGGATGATTAACCCACCTTCTAGTGAAGGGCATAAGTGGGTATTAACAACCACTAATTACTTCACAAGATGGAAAAAAGTAGTGGCTCCAAGGGAAGCAAATGAAACCAATGTATTGGACTTGTATGAGGGTATAATCATGAGGTTTGAAATCCCTTATACAATCACATCTGATAATCTGATGGCCTTTGTTGAAACAAGGATAAGTGGGTGGGAAGTCAAGTATGTCCTATATTTGAGTGCATCTTATAACTAATTCCCCCAAGGGAATGACTTAGTAGAATCCACTAACAAGAATCTTATCAGGATTATAAAGAGAACCATGGAGGAGAATCAAAGAACAAGGCATACTAAACTGAGAATAGCATTATGGAATGATAAAATCACTTTTAAAAGGGTTGTTAATAATTTAAATTAAATGATTGTTTAAATTAGAGAGGCAAGAATGCCTATATCTATTGAACTACCATCTCTAGAACTCACCAACCAACTATAAATCGTGGAAGAAAGTTCCATGAAAATAATATTTGTAGAGTTGATGGAATTGGAAGATGTTATAGACCAAGATATGCATACAATGAAGATTCATCAATTTCAAATGAAGATCTCTTTTGACAAAAGGGAATTCCCAAGGACATTCCATGAAAGAGATATTGTTCTCAATTATGGTGAAGATAGAGCCAAACTTGGGAGGCACAAAATGTTTGATGCCTTATGAAATGACCCTTATATCATAACTAGTTGAAAAAAGGCCAATGACTTTCAAATCTCAAATCTAGGTGGAGAAGAACTACTATCCCATTTAATGGGATCTATCTCAAGTTTTTCTCTTAAATCTTTTTAGATTATTGTACATAGTATTTTAGTTATTTTTATTTCCTCAAGTTCCAATACACATTAGTTTAGTAATTTTTATTTCCTTGAGTGTTTTTACACATTTGTTCTTCTTCCTTGTTTTCCATTTTGTTGAAGGTGAATCTCAGTTTAGATTATTTAGTAGTGGGCCAAGTGGGTTGTAGCTAGGTTGCACTTTCAGAATGTGATAAGTTTTGGATGCTTCCATGACTCCATGCCCAATGGATTGATTCATAGTGTACTAAGTTCTTACTTAGCAAGAAAGTATCCCATGGAATTCATAATAATATTGACCATTTTTTGTCACCATGGAAGAGTAGTGTCCAATTTAATTTAGGGATTCAAGATCGACAAAAAACGCTAAGTCAAGAAAAGAATCAAGCCTTCATACTTAAAGGTTTTGGATTCACACGTTTTGATGTGAATGATTTAAAAGAAGAAAATAAAATTAGCATATTTTTATAGGTTGTCCCTTACACTTTTTGACAAAAAGGTATTCAACTTTTTTGTAAAAACTGAGAGTTTACAAAAGTTTTAAACACTGAGAATTATGTCACACTTTTTATGTGAAGGCTCAATAAGCAAAATTTGTGAAGGTTTTCTATCTTCACCCGGTGCCATGTGTCAATCTCCCAATAGTCCTAAAGCCTTTCAAAATTATTTTTAACACTTATTCAAATTTATTTAAAGTTTATTGACAAATCTCCATGTCAACGAAGTAGTGGGAAAATGGGTTTGCGTGATTATTCCATGTATTGCAATCCTTGTAATTTAGTGACCCAAAACCATTTATATAGGCTCAAAAACCTCTTGTAAGAAGGTTAGCAGGATGATGCCATGTGGAAAAATCCCATTTCTCTATGGAACTGGGGTGGTCCATGCAATCCCAATAGTGTGTAATAGCAGTGGGTGAGTGGGATGATGCCATGTAGTGAAATATCACTTTGCTATAGAGAGAATAGTCAACATCCATTTAAAGACTCCATTGAGCAATGAAAGGGTGAGAAGGATCCATGTAGAAGGGGATGATAACCAACTATAAACAACCACATGGACCTGATAAAGATATCTTATTTAATGAAGGACACATGAGGACCTACCAACCAGGGATTTTCTCTAACTAAGATAATAGGGTTTATAAGCTAATGAAGTAGTAAAATGTGGTAGTAATCATAGGGGAATTATACTCATAAATAGAAAGAGGATAATTGGCAAGGACTAAGTGGGAATATATTCATAGAATTAATAATCTTAGAATGAGCCTGATGTTGACATGTAGCTAGAACTTACCACTAAGGAGATTATTGGTGTCTATGCTAGCACTGGATGAGACTAATTTAATGGCTTATTTCACCTATTTAATTATCAAAATAATGAACAAATTGTGTAACTATAATGATTCATAGAATCAATCATAGAGTGGCTTGATGTGCAAATCATGTCACAACTCAGCTCCAACTTATAGAATGAGTGGAAAAATGGTATAATTTATCCTTAGTCAACATAAGACAAGTTTTATTCCTAAACAGGCATGGCATATAGTTATGTAAGGTGGCCATAACAATCCTAAGTAGATCCTCACTATCTCAATCCACTTCCCCAATCATGATTAAATACTACAACTACCCAAGATAGTGGGTAAGACTGAGCAAGGCCCTTGAGATATGGACTCTACTTATTTAAGTAGACATATTATAACCACAATAGGGGAATTTTTTTAAGAATATAAATATTGCAATAATTTGTCCACCCATGATCTTTCTACTAATTGTAACAAAACTTTGTTATTGTAGAGACTTGTACTACCAACTATTATATCTTTGAATGAATAATATAATTTATTTTGATTTCTCATTTACCTATATTTTATGTGAATTCATGGGATTGTTAATCTTATCATGTGAAGCATCTAATTTTTCCTTGATTTGTTGTCAAATTCCCTCACCTTTATACAAGAGAATACTTATTTATAGGTTGTAGGTTGTGTGATATTAAGTTCATGCAATGTTTAGATATGGAGTTTCACCATTTGATCCCCTATAAGGCTATTTTATAACCATTCTAAGTGTTATCATGAGCTCCCTGCCTCTCTACAAAACACTTATGTAGAAGAATTATAGGATTGTGAGTTTTGCATGCTATTACCTCTTTTACCTTCATTATGTATTCTTAAGTGAGTAGAGGAAATCATAATATTTTGGTGTATCACCTCATTTTTTAGGTCTTAGGTTTAGTTTAATCTTTATTTTCTTTGTTTACCTTTTATTTGAAATTTAAATAGTATAATTGTTAGTTTACATGATCCATCAGGGGAACCAACCCTGTATGGAGGTTCACTATAACCATAGGTGATCCACAGCCTTAGAGTGATCCCATCACTTATCAATTAGAGGATGGAACCTTGAAACCACTCTTTCAAGGGGTGAAATTCTAACATGAGAATAGCTACCTTGTATTGACAATGTGTTGGGATTCTCATCTATCTTATGAACATGAGACTTGATATTTCATATACAATAGGAATGGTATCTAAATTAATGAAGGAACCACATAAGCTACAATGGAAAGTATTTAAGTGGATTATCCATGAAATTTAGGGTACTCATAGTTTCAAGATTCAATATAGAGTGGGAATTCACATTGAATTAATTAGTTATACAGATTCATATTGGGCTAGCGATATTAAAAATCATAAGCATACATCATGCTACAGTTTCTCCCTCAATTCAGATTTAAGTAGTTAGTCAAATAAGAAGTAGAATGATATTGATTTATCTTCTATATAGATAGAATACAAAGGAGTTGATAATGCTTCCACTAAGGATATTTGGATTTATGGGATTCTTATTAAGTTTGGCATCCAATTTTGACTACCAACAATCATTTTCTATGACAAGCAAAACATAATCTAGATATGTAAAAATCCAATCCTCCATCAAAATACTAAGCATGACGAGATTAAAATTAATTTAATTTAGGATCCCATACATAAGTCATTGATCTTTGTTACATTTAGACAATTGAGTAAAGTGATGATATATTCAACAAACCCTTCACTGAGAGAAAGTATCTTCATTTATAGGCTCTTTTTAGGGTTTAGGTAACTCTAACATCCTCCTCTGGGGGGAATTTTACTATACTTGGATACCTCATCGTGACTTTATTCTAGGACCCAATTATACTACCCACCTAAGTTATGATTAAGGGGGTGTTAGTGTAGGTTTTTATTCCATTTAATAGTTTTTACTTACACATTTAATTGGCTTGCTTAGGTGTCTTTTTAGGTCATTTTAAAAGATAATCCTACATTCATGAATACATGAGGAAATGTTTATCTTTCACCTATATAATGTACGTTCCTAAATATTTTATGGCTAATTATTTTAATGCTAATATAGAAATATTTTGATTGTTGATTAATAATTTTATTTTGACTCATGTTTGTTTTTGCTACTACACATAGGTAATTTCTTGGTGCATTCAAATTTATCTAGTAAATACTCAATTGTGACCCACTCCAAAAAATCTTTTAGAAAATTTATTCCTTGCATAAAACAAGATTGAAAGATTAGTTTCTATGTTAGTATTGAAATATAAAAAAATCACAAAACTTAACACTTCATGCTTGCTCCCTAGGGTGAGCTATAATCACTAAACAAAGAAATGAATATAAGAATATGAATGATACATTCATATTCCTTGAATACTCCATATAAAAATTGTTTGGAAAATTCTTGTGCTCAATTTATAGATACAAGAGTCTTTATACATGCACATATTCAATATGAGGACATCTCCCCTTATCCACCTATGTATTTGTTCACATCTATGAAGAATTGTGAATCTTCTTAGCAATATTTAGGAATTAATTTTTTACACAAAAAAGCTTAATAGAAAATGGTCATGGCCTTGATATTTGTAACTTGACTGAAATGATATGGATCATCCATATTAATATCAATATGTGTGAACCAAAATGAATTCAAATTTGAAGAACAAATGTAATTAATATTTAGAATAATTGAGCAATTAATAGGCATGGCTTGCACAAACCATTTTTTTTGCATTGACTAGGCATGGATTATGTTTTTGACTTGTGACTGCTTATATCATTATGATGTCACCTTTTGTTGAATTTTCATTTTCCAAAATTAGATACTAGATAATTTGATATGGAGTTTTTACACAAGTATTTAATTATTTAAGTGAATCTGATTAGGTTTTTTACAATTCTTAGAATTTGATTAATTGCCATGGACTATTCATTAAAAACATCAATTTTATAGGTCACATATTTATTGGACATGAATTATAAGATGAAAAATAATTTTGTACAAGATAATATCCCAATTAGGAACATACTGACATGAATTAGGCATTACACATGATGTGTACATATGAATCAAAGCATTTTAGTGGTTTTGGTCCAATACATGCATTATTATAAGAATTTTTTTAGACACAATTTAGAAATGATAATGGTGAGAATTAGATGTCTACATTTTCCCCCTATTTGATAAGTCATTGTGAAACATTAGGCACATTAACATCTTTTTAAATAATGAAAAAGTTTTTAAGAAGAGTTTGAACATTTTGGCTGATGAAATAATCAGTGACCCATGATACCCCCTTAAGAGGGTAGGAGGGTATGAAATAAAAACATTTTCCATTGAAATTATATGTAATAAATAGAAATAAATTATACCTAAAAATGACGGTCCTCACTTATAGATAATTATGTGCCCTAGTAGGGCAGATTTGATCATTTAACTCAATGAGTTTCTCCATTAGGGTAAATTTTGTTGTTGATGGTTTACAAGGTTTGCCCAAGTAGGGAGGATTTTATTTAATATAAATAATTATTAGGCACATGAATAAATAGTTTGTGGATAGTAGACAAGGATATTTATTGTTGTAATACTATCAATTTAGACTTCCTACATCCACATTTTTAATATAACATCAGTATGATATGCATCATGATAAATGACCATAATGACCAACATGTAACCTATATAAGGACCAAACTCCAATCTAATAGACACATGACAAAATCACACTAATGATAACCATGATGGGAATAATGTTGTATGCCAATGGATAGACACAAGTGTAACAATGTAACAAAAAACACCATGATGATGAACCTATCAATACTATGGAATGAGTTGAGGTGATAACAAAAAGGGAAACAAAAATCATTTTAATGAAACACAAAAATAAATTGAAAAATCAATATTTAGTGTCCAATAACTTTAATAAATTCACCAAGAGCATATAAAAATTCTCTAAACATCACTTGGGAGATGCATGAGACCATTTCAAGGAGAGAGAATAAAAAATATTTTAATATTGGGACCATGGGATAATGAAAAAGACATGTTTCAGTAGAGAAGGAAAAAATGGGGTAATTAGAATAAAATACATTAAAAAAATAGGACAAAAAAGCAAAAATGAGCCTCCTGGGAAGAAATAAGGATCACAAATAGGCCTAAGGGGTAAAAATTAAAAAAAATGATTATATATTCACCCTTAGGGGGTGGAAAAAACTATTCATTATTACCCTCCATAAATACAATTCTTAGTTCCAAACTTTGCATGTAAGAGAGACTTAAAAATAGTTAATATCCCTTATCACTGATACCTTGGAGAACATGTTTGAGAGTACCAACAACCATCGAGGACCAGGGCACCAATAGGTACCCTTTCTATTTGGTCATTATTTGAATTTAATACTACATATAAAATTGAATTTTGGTGAATTCATCATTTTTGATTGAGGAAAAATAGAGAATTTACCAACATAAATAGTGGCTTTGGCATCAAATCGATGAATTTAAAACATAAACAATGAAATCATTGAAATCGATGACTATCACCACATCAATAAGATTGATTATTTTGGTGTTAATCACATAATCAATGAGATCTTGGATAATATGATGAGGTTTTGTTCAATTGGAAATATCACTAATCAAATGATAACATTATTAAACAAATAAAAAAGCCATAAAATAGTGAATTCACTATAGACAATGATGTTGTCCTACTAAATGAGTAGATAAACTTGCATAACATTGAGGTCACTAAACTGAGAAGGAAATAATGAGATCAACCTATATTAAGGTGAAATCACCCTTTAGAATGATGAAGTCACAAAAAATGGTGAACAATCTAGAAGGAAGTGAAAACCCAAATAGAATTTTATAATTTTAAGTCCAAAACTATGAGAAAATGGTAGGTCGATCAACTATAAGAAAAATAGATAAGTGAATAACTTGAGTCTATTTGGTTTGTGCTATGTAGGAATGTGTAGGAGTTGTCACAACACATGAGTGATGGTCATGGGTACTATGATGACTTGGTATTATGACATAATATTATGGGCCTATTAGAGGTAGTAGATTGATGACACAAAGCCCAAATACCAATGGTTCAAGTGGTTCATGCATACCTATCATTGATAGTAGAGTGATGCCATTCAGAGACATCTACTTTTCATATACATATTAGAGAGGCCAATGTGACCCTTGAGAATGTACATCAAATTTTACAAGTGATTTTTTGGAAGTTGATGAATCTATTAGATATCAAAGTCCCTGATTATAGTATTGGAGGTTTGATTGGAATTATAGACCTAATTATTATTGATGGGTCCATTGACAATGATGTGTTAGATGACCTGGATTATAATTTAGTGATTCTCTTAAGAGTACCACTACCTCTACCACAAGACTCAGTGCCCTAAGAGGTATTAATTTTGATGGCTCTTATTGATGGCCTCCTACTTCCTAATGAGAGGGACTGATACTTTTATATTAAGATGATAGGTATAGTGTGGGACAAGCTAGATTATACTAAACACATTGCATGGGGACATATTATATTGACTCATCCTTATATATAATTACACATAATCATGTATTAGAGAGGATATAGTGTCAGACATAACACCCTACTCTAGGTCACTATAGAGCGACCGATTGGGTAATGGTTCCATCGGGGACTCAAATATGTAGTGGCCTACAGTTGGGTTCAAATAGGAATTAAGGTATGAGGTAGCTAAGGATATTTATAATTTAATAGCCACATCATTAATGATATGGTGATTTTATCTATTAGTCATACTTGGTAATGCAACTTCATCGGATAGTAAACAACTTTGTATTTTAGTATATGCTGACACCTTACAAATCATGTGTTGCCATGACTTCATCATGGAGAGATATATGTTGGATCACATGTAGGGTAGTTTGGATTCTAGTAGGATGTGTCAAATGGGCCCCACTTTTTTGCACATGTTACATAAGAGATTCAAGATTATGGGCTTCTAGTACTGAGAGCCAATACAATTATAGATTTTGATATGCTATGTCCTTTAGTGTGGGCTTATACAGGTGGGTCTATGGATGCCAGCATCACATATACATATGAAGAATGGTGGGTAGGCTTTTGACCCATCTTATTGACCATACCTTAGCCCCACCAACTAGGGTAGCATAAGAGAGTCTAACAGAGGAGGGATGGGGATTAGGCATAAGTACATGCATAGATATACATATAATTTCATGTTAAACTAATGATACCATAGGTTATTCCACTCTAGATCATTTAGGTTCTAGTACAATAGCCAAATTGTAAGTCCTTTAGATGCTTGTGAAATATATAACACATTAGTGGTTACATCTCCTCTTTGTACAAGGTGGTGATGGAGACAAATATGGGGATGGAAAGAGAGAGAGAGAGAGGATAGAGTCCTTAGATATATATAGAGATGGTTGAAGTGATAGGTGGGGACTTGAGCCATGGTAGAAGGATAGGAAAGGAAAGTACTTATGACATGAGGATTGACATAGATACATGAGAGGCTGGGCCCTTTGAATCAAGGATGGATATTGATACAAGTACATGTATAAGGGAGGATAGGCTCTCCAACTTAGGGAGATTAGCTGATGACCAAATACTCATTTAAAGATTATAGCATGAGATCATAACATGCTTAATAAATATTGTTGTGTTATATCAAGATGTGGTAGGGTTATGAACTAAGTTATTTATGGGCCAGGGCGAGACCACTAGGCTACAGGTCATCATCACAACCTGATATTTCGATATTTCCACTTTGAGTGGATAGGTGGATATGTTGACAAGTGTATAAGCACAATTAACAATGTGGTATGTTAATTTTTTACCAATCAAGGGTGAGTAAGATAGAGCTTAGGTAGATGTTAATAAGGTCTATAGGGATATATATGAGGCTTTAAATATTATATATAATTGTGGTATCTCTAGAGCATTGGCTGATGTGATTGTGATCAAGGATGATGCCTTACATGTGAAGGATGATGTCTTATACATAAAGGACAATGTTTTATGTGCGAAGGTTGAGATCATGTACAAACTCAATGTATGACATTCATTCTTGATCATAGATCATTGTATATGGGCTCTTAATATTCCTTGGTGATTCTATTTAATTTTGTACCAATGTGACATTAGATGTTGTATGTTGATCAAAACATGGATATTGGTGTATATTTGTTCGCCATTTTCTTTTGTCTTTTATATTGCTTGTTAATTTTTCACTTGTGCTTATTTCATAGATGTATATGAAGTATGAATAGATGGTAGATATATAATTTAAGATATGCACTTCCTTAAGTAACATATGGATAGAAATGTTGTACTTATGTGATGGAATTGAGATCATGTCTTGGATAGTGCTTTCAAAAATGTGTTACAAATTCACATTGTGATGTACAATCTTCAGCACTTGGTTTTGTTTAATTTTGAAAATGAAATTATGTATCATAAGTATGAATAACCTATAATAACATTGTATATCACATTTCTGATGGACCTATTTAAATATGAGTATTTATAACTGAAGATAATGATAGAATATCAAAACCTAAGGTTTTTTAAAAAAAAAAACACATATAAACACAAAACACAAAACACAAATTAAAAAATAAAAAGAAAAGAGTTCAAAATACAAGATGTAAATAACTTATATACAAGATATGAAATATATAGATGCAAGTATAAAACATAATGTACTAGACACAACAAATTAAAAAAATTGTCTAAATATAAAATGTAACCAACTTAAAATCAAGATATGAATAATCAAGACTTAAGTGGAAAACAAAAATGTGTCAAACACAACAAGAAATAAAATAGATAAATATAAAGTGCAAACAACTTAGAAATGAAATATAAAATATCAAGATGCAAGTGTGATACAAAATATATCAAACACAAAAAATCAATAATAAAAATAAACACTAATAAAATAAATAAATAAATAAATAAACAAAATAAATAACAAACATAATAGATAAACAATATATGTACAAATTATAAACCACTTAAGATCAATATATAAATAAGCTCACATGTTTTAACGAGATGTACCAGACACAAAAAAGGAAAAATAATCTAAATAAAAAAGTAAAAAACTCAAGCCCAAGTTGAGGCAAGAATCAATCATAAACTAATTGCACTTAAACACACAACACTAAAAACAAACAAGTGATAAACTTGAAACACACATAACATAATGTAAGTAAGATAAAAAAAACTCAATGCAATCAATCAATAATTGTGAATGTGTAATAAATAAGGTGTTATGCTTTGGATATTTTCCCCCTAGGCTAAGGGAACAATCAATTCGTTGAAGTAATAGGGGGAAGAGAGGAAAAGGAAAGGGGTGGATGAACTGACTCCAAATTTCCAAATACAAGTAGACATTGCCTACATAGTCGTACAGACTTCATGCCAAATGTAGTTCTCCTAGGGATATGGGATAGAATACAAGTGATGACAAGTAGGTATATGATAATAGAGAATAAATAGAAAATGTTATACTAACAAAACCATAGAGTGCTAGGCAAAAGTAAGTAGAAATGAAAATTGGAGTGCACCAATTTCAAATGCACAATGCCTACTAGTTAGGTAATGATTACTCACAAAATTATGAGAGCATACAAGAAGATGAGTGTTCATTACTACATCAATTTTAAATGCAAAATTCACAAAAATGTGTCTCACAAAAAAATGAGAGTGTGAAGTAAAAGGTTACTCATAAAATGGTGAGAGCATAAGGGGATTAAAATGAAGAATGAGACTGGCCGAGCTGACATGAGATTCCCCTTGCATCCAAGCACTCCTAGATAATACATGTGGACCTCAAGCTGATTTATTTATCCCATAAATGAGAGGATAATGGTAATGTGGATCATAAATGAATCAGGTTAGATATCAGGTTCCATCCTAGAAAATGTTTGGGGTTTTATATATTGTATGGAAATTCTAAGTCAATTTTCATGATTTTATGATTTTTAGGGGTTTTTAGGTCTTTTCAATGCTTTTGGGTTTTTTAGAATAAGGGAAACAAGGTAAATTTGTTTAAATTTAAAATGAACCATCTATAAAGGGTCACTCTCCCTTAGGTAGAGGCTCAAACAATAACTAAACTAGTTGTAATAGTATGGTGAATTCAAAAACCAACAACATAATCTAAGGTGTATGAAAAGATCATGCAATAGAAATATGTGAATAAGGATGATCCATAATGGAGAAATAAATTAGAGGAATTTTTCAAGGAATTATCAAGTAGGTAACACCCTTTTTGACATACCTTGAGACACTTGTTTACAAAGAAGTTACTAATGCTGATCATTGTTGAATTTCCATTGGAACAATAGTAGTTGAGTCTGCATGTAAAATCTATTCATAATTAGGACCATGATTAGTAATATGAATGGCATGGGGAATGAATAAACAATTGTCCAAGGAATAGTTTTGTAGGAGGGATAAGAATGGTCTAGGGAATGGTATGGCAAAATAAATAAGAATGGTATAAGGAACAATATGGTAAAAAAAATGAAGGTGAAAATGGTGCCTCTAAGCAAGGGATTCTATAGATAATGGTTCATTTTTAGTTAAGCATAGTATCATTTTAGATGCATCATGTTCATTTGTTCCTTGAGCTCTTATCCTTTTGGTGTAGCCACTATATATACTCTAGAGCCATAATTTGCAATAACAATAAAGGTCCCAAGCCGATTGTCTTCAAACTCACCCTTCTTATTACACTTAGTATTGGTGTTTTTTTACTCTCTTTTAGAACCAAATCACCAATTTTAAATTCTGAATGGAGAATACACTTGTTATAATTATGGAAAAGCTGATTTTGCTATGCTATCAAATTTTGTAATGCAACTTTCTATTTCTAATCTAAGATCTCCAACACTTATAATATGACCAATCTATAATCTTCATCATCAATAATATTCTATAGATAAATACGCAGAGAGGGAAACTTGATCTTGATAGGAATAATGGATTAAGAGATAAAAACTAGGGAATAGGGTATAACACCTATATGTGTACGAGTATTGGTACAATAAGCCAATAAGGCTGGGAATAATTATAGAAGTTAATCATGGATAGCATCATTGACAATCTTCTTTAGAATTTTGTTAATGGTCTTGTTGGATACCTCATCTCAACCATTACCTTGAGGGTCAAATGTCATGGAAGTTTTATGTTTGATTTGGAATTTGGGAAAAAAGGATTTGACATCTTTATTTTTGAATGGGATAACATTTTTAGTGATAATGGTGGAGGGAATCCCATAGAAAAGGGAATACAATAGCGACATATGAGATGATAATGAATAAAATTAGCAATCTATTTGTCAATTATATATGTGAGGGGAAAGGCTTTTATCCACTGGTCAAGTAACATGTGGTAGTTAGGATGTGTTTGTGGCCATATGAGGATGTAGGGTTCAATTTTTCTATAGGATCGAGTCCCCAAGTATAAAATAGCCATGGTGTTGTAATCAGCTAGAGTGGCAAGGAAGGAACACGTATCAAATCACCATGTCTCTGACAAGCGTCAAAATTCTTCACATGTATGTAAGCATCTATTTCAATTATGGGCTAGTAATACCCAATTTGAAGGAGTTTATTTGAAAGGACTAAACCACTAGTATGGGCCCTAAAATTTCCTTCATGCACATCCTTCAACACTAATTAGGATTATTTCAAAGATAAACAATCAAGTAACATTCCATCATAGCACCTATGATAGAGTGTATTTCCAAGTAATGTATATAGAGTGGTCTTATGGATGAAAGCTTTATGTTATTTCTATGATAGGTATAAAGGAAGAATGTGGTCATGAAGGTAGTTATAAAGGTCTTGGTACCAAGGGACATCAAGACCAAAAATATTGCATACCATTTATAATTCTATTTATTGGTAAGATGGTTAAAGAAGGTTCTTAATGATAAATTGATAATCTTTAACACTATCATCCACTACTAGCATGGACCCAAAATTTACCATTACATTGGTTGGTCAGTTATTGGTGGTATCTACTCAAACTAAAGAGCTTCAAAATGTGACTTGAGCTTATTTACCATACTATTTTAAGGTACAAGCTTTTCATCCTTTGTTTGGTATTGGTTGGTAGCCTAGTTAATTATTAATTAGGAATCCCCATATACTATTAACTACCAAATGTTCCATTGTACGATGAGACAAAGTCTTGTAATGAGAGATTCATACTTGGACACATTTTTAGTGCAATGAAAACCAATATGAAACATCTTGGGAATGATATCCCCTTAGTTACTAGGAATAAGATATTGACCCCAAATATATGAGATGTGAATGAGCCATCTAAATATAATGCACACTATTTGGGCTCAATAGTAGTTGCCTCTAGGGTTAGAATGGACTTGTCTAGGAAGTCAAAGCAAGTGGTTATATATATAGTAGAGGAGATTTGACAAGTTTCTATGTGAAAAAATTTCCCTTAAAGGAATTTTGATTATGATATTCAATCTCAAACTCGCTCAACATCATTACCCATTTTTCCATGTGACATGTTAGAGTTAGCTCAAACAATAGATATTTGAATGGACTAACCTTGGAAATTGTTGACCAATTTGATCACCCAGGAAAAATTGAGTCAAACCTCTATAAATCAATTTTTTTTAATAGATCATTATGGGTGTGTTTTTGTCACCATGGTCCTAGTCATGTCAAATCATGTCACTTTATATGTCTAAACCTTGTAACAATTGCCTAATTTATCCTTATGTCATTTTAAGTCACCCATTTGGGTCATTTAATGACTTTTACAAATTCCCTATGGAAAATAATTGTGTTAAGGTGTCTTTCCAACATCCTATTAGTTAGGAGGATGTCATCTAACTATTTGTAATTGAAGATTTGGCAGGTTCAACATTTAAAGGGAGAAGAAAGGCTTTCAAAAGGTTATTTTCAAGCAATTGTACATATTATATAAGCATATGTTTCTATTTTAGGAGTGTCTCTTGGCATTCCCCATGTTATTTCCATGCTCAAAAGGTTATAATATCTTCAAGAATGAATAAAACCATTCTCCTTCTCCCATTACTCTCTTGGAAGATTTTGTAGGGTTAACCAATTTTTTAAACCATGGAGTTAGTCTAAACACACCTAGGAGGTGAAATTAGAGTCTTTATACTTCCATTCCATGGTAATGATATTCATATTGGTGACTCATGCTTCATGAACAAATGTTAAGAAGATAAGGCACTTGTAAAGAGGCTTCAAACCCCACCACCTTGAAAAATGAAGAGGTTTCACTGCAAATTTGGGTTCTTTGCTATAGGTTGGATGTAAAATAAGTGTGATATGGGCCTGAGGTGAACTATAGTTATCTTTCATTAATTAATTTTCACGTGCATATACAAAAGATCCATCTTCCTTTCATATGTCATAATTATGCTTTTTGAGGTGATGGACTCCAAAATGACCAATGAAGGTTTTCAGAGATCATGAGAAAACAACAAATATCAAGGTGATGAGAAAGATGCCATTGTTAGAAGGACCTCAATAGGATGGTTTAATTCATCAATGAAAGAGATAGGTTGAAGTCTTGAAGGCTTAAGAAGGTGTTTGGTTGAGAGAGTTTGATATAAAGGCTTAAAGCATTGTTTGTAGGGTATCCATGTTTTAGAGAAGCTTGTGGCTCATTGAACATCTAGATTCCACTCTAAATACATTTTCCTTGCATGATTTAGTCTATGGCCATGGCACCCAATGGTCTGAGTATGGACAAAGATAAATACAATCAAACCTAACTATAGAGGTCTAAGATATAATTTAAAAGGCCTTGGAGAGGTTTTGAACCTAATTGAGGTTTATTCTTGGTCCAAGAGTGTATAAAAATCATTATTATGATGGAGAGTTTAAGGACTTATTAAGACAACACCCAATTCAATGAAAAACTAAAAAATTTGAAAATGTGACACCTTACCTTAATTTATCCGAAGTAGCTCTCTTGCTTACATAGTTTCATGCCATGGTATTAGTATTTGAGGACTAGGCTAGTCAAATAAATTCATCATTACAGTCTAGGCCTAGAGATATCATGCCCATGCAAGAATGAGTTATTTTATTGAATTAAGATGATGATTATATGATGTTTCAACTTATTCTATGATTTATTGGAAACATTTTGTATATATAGTGCCCATTAGTCAAAACTAACTTTGAAACAATTTGCAAGTGGAGTTAATGCATTGATGAAGAGTGAGACATGGTATTAAGGCATGATATAAGTATATCCAATAGTCTAATGACCTTAGACAAAATCAAATAAATGAGATACAATACTTGAGCATAAATCACCACTATAGGATTTCTAATTCCAAAACATTACCTACAATTATGTTTGGTACTTTGAAATATGAGCCATGATGCTTGAAGGATAAACCACCTAGTCATCAATGAATATGGGGTATATGATAAATCATAATGGCTTAGTGACCCTAATTAACTTCAAATAGAGTGAGACAAGTGTATGTAATTATAATTATGTGATGCATAATGAATTAATCTTGGATTGGATAAGATAGAGCACACCTACACTTTTGATTGGGTATACACTTGTTAAGCATGAGCATGACCAATACGGGGATCTTCTAGACCCGATTAGGGGATAACTTGTATCAATTTTCATAAAAAATAATGATAAGGGTTTTAAAGCCTACAATCTAACATAATCACACAACAACCCTAAAAGAGTCCTATGATTTGATATTTCACTTATGTTAATAAACAAGAGAAAGTAAACTATTCTAATAATAAGAAAGTAAACTGATATAGTGCACACCAAAGCTTGTGGCACAATGTGAGGGGTTAGATTCAAAATAATCAAATATATAGGGAACTTCAAATAAATTAAGTATGAGTAACACCCTAATACATAAAAATGAATAGTAATATTATTCGATCTGACACTTATGCTACTTCTATCTACTAAAAGAGAGGAGAAGAAAGTTAGAATATACTTACCTGAATGTGAACCCATCATGATTCAATCTCTCCCTTGGCCAATGGGGCTTTGCAAGAGGTTTTTGTGGTTCATAAGGATCAATTTTTTAGGCCAAAACATCCAATACCTATCCACAAGGCTAGACTCTCCAAAATAAGAAACCTAAGCTAAGACTGCTCAATTAGAATGGTATAGAATTAGAATGTGAAGAAGCAAAAATGAATAATAAATATTTGTTTTCATATTCTTAATAATGACCAAAATGACCTTGTATATATAGGAGTATCTCACCTAAAAATCATTCAAACATGTTAGTTGTACTAGGTTGATCAAGTTGACTTAGTACATTCTCAAGATAATGCCTAAAGTTTGTTCTAGGTCAATCAAAAGATAAATAAGTCAAAAGAGCTAAAGTGACCTCATAATACACTAGGTCGACTAAGTCAACCTAGTGTACTGAATAGGTAAAAAAGGTGTAAAATAAAGAGAAGGATAAAAAGAGGAAAAGACTAGAAGAATGTGCAAGGGAGGATAAATAGCTTAGGGAAAGGTTTTAGGAGCTGAATGGATTAGGAATAATGTGGAAATAAGGGAAAACAATCTTGTGAAGCACCAAAGGTCTACCCACCTCTTTCTCAATGCACCCCTTAAATCATGCACTCAGAGAGATTGAGTCATGACAGATTCCTACAAGATGTAAAACATCAGTATCTGATAAATTTTAAAAATAGTATGTGTATACATATGCCCCACTTGAATCTCATCATATGTCACTAAGGTGTAATAGGGGATGGTTCTTCGAGAAAGAACATAAGGATACACACAATGCTGATGCTAAAAAAAGTTGTAGTATTTTAAAAAGCACAAAATAACTGAAAGTAAATGATAGAAAAGGGAAACTAATTTAAAAATTAAAATTGATGCATACCTTGAATTACCTTTTATCGTAGGATGGTTGTCAGCTATGTTTTTAGTTTTGATTGTGTAGGGTGCAAAGACTGCTTTCAACAAACCTAGAAATATAAAACTAAGGAGCAAAAATAAATAAATGAAATAAAAGCCAAGATAACTAGTGCTATGTGGATGAGACGTACTTGGGAATTTGAAAATCTAGATGACAAGTGCCATGTTAAACTAAATGACCAAGTCAAACAAGAGTAAATTAAGTAACTAAAAAGCCAAGGTTACTAAAGGCTAAAAAACTCAAACAAGTAAACCTCAAGTAATAAAAGGTAAAATCACCAATTCAAACCAAGGATATATTTTTAAAAAGGAATGATAAGAAATAAAAATCAATGGTAAAAGAAAAAACAAAATGGTAAAACAACATTGATGAGTGATCAGTAATAATCCACATCTCACTCAACAATGGAAAAAGATGCATAAAAAAGAAAACAACATTGTTGAGTGAGCAATAATAATCCACATCTCACTTAACAATGGAAAAAGGGTATGAACTTAGGTGTTCATGAGAGTAGGACAATAAAATCATGATAAATGGAAAAAATAAAGTAAATTAAGTCTAGTAAATGTAAAATGAAGTGAATAATATGATCCAAAGTTTCTCAAACATGTTGTTTAATGTCTAAAGGTAGATAAAACTAAAAGAAAGTAGTGATAGCATGTTTTTAAGAAATGAAGAAGAAAGAATTTAAAGAAGAGGGAAAACATATTTGGAATCACAATTTGGATATCAAGGGGGGGGAAATGAAATGGGTGGAGGGGAAGATGAAGGAAAAACCAAGGTAAAGAAACTTTTTATCAAAGTCAGGACACTTAAATTTGGTTTGTCAAAATAAGAGGACTATCGACCTTTAGGGACTTTAAATAAATTATCTTAGCTACACAAGTCTTAGGTCAAAAAATGGAGTATATAGATCATCTCATGAAGACTATATGCATGAAAATTAAAATGAACCTACTTCCCCATGATGTGTTCCCTATTCTTCAAGATCCCTTACAGATCCATCAGTCTACTACGAAGATTGGGTACTTATGTGAGAAAGTAGGTAGTAGCATAGATTTTATTGAATTATCTTATTCCAATCTACTATCCTACCATACCCCAAAGGACTTCAACTCTATGTGAAGTTGACTATGGAGTTTGAGCTTCGATTGGAGATATGGGATGTACTTGTAATCATGTCTTTTGGTGTGATTTGACTTTTGATCTTTGTATGTTGAATTTTAGATATCATTGCCTTTTATTTCATATGATTTGGATTTTAAATTTCTTGATGGATTTTTCTATTCCTCCTCCATATAAATCTGGAAAACCAAACATGGGTGCTAAAGATGAATTTCATTTAAAAACTTTGGGACAAGGTTGCTAAGAGAGAGAACTTCAAAGATCATGGGGTCTAAGAGTCTCATAAATCTAGGTGAAATAAAAGTGTTATCTTGAATTTGAACTTTTTTAATCTAAGGTGGAGGTGAAGAAAGGGGAAATCAAGAGGAATGACACATGGAACAATTTCAATTGCTTCAAATTGTAAAAAAATGTGACAAAGGGTGAAAAAAAGGGATACAATAACAACAAAGGTGTGATTCCTTATCAGAAGAAAGAGGGAAATGGAGGAAAACATGATAAAATATATTGTTGTGCAAATTACATCTAGCAAAAGAAGTAAAATCTAATATCTAATAACAAGGATCACAAACATGAAAAGAATGGTAATTAAGCAGGGTCAGGTCTTATCCATGGTATTACAAAGTAACTCATAAAAGAGAGACCCACAAGGGTGCTAAGAAGCAAGAGAAAAACAAAAAGTGAGGGAGAATTTGTACAAAGAATCTCACAAATAAAAACCCAAGGGATTCCAAAATAACATTGACAAGTATCAAAAAGAATGAAAAAAAAGAAGATAATGAAGACTATGGTACATCAAGAAATCATAAGACCAAAAGGGAGGACTAAAGGTTTGTGAACAAGAGGGAACTAATATAGAGGGAGAGATCCATGCTTAATTAACCTAAAAAAAGTATTAGATAGATATATATAGAAAGCAAAATAAGAAGGAAATGAATAGGTGAAGTATTTTTTCTAAGAATTGAGCATTGGTGGGTTCTTTGAAAACATGGCCTTCATTAGTTTGAAGGCGGTAGATACATGGATCAAGAATATATTTAACTAAGTATGGGCCCTACTTTTTTTGGGTATACTTTCCTTATTTTTCATGAGTGTATTATAATTTAAGGACAAGATCACCAACATTAAATGTGTGGATTTTGACATGTTTGTTATGTTATTGGGTAATGTGAGACTTATATTGGCATTTATGTTGTAAGGCAAAGAGGTGACATTAATCAAGTAGATCAAGAGCATGAAGGCAAGCCTCATGTCATTCCTCATTAATAATGATTCCATGAAGAGCTATACAAAGAGAAAGAAGATCAAATTCAAGAGGAAGAACTGACTCAAAACCATAGACTAGAGAAAATGGAGTTGTCTTAGTGGTAGTATGAATGTTAGTTCAATATGCCCAAAGTATGGGATAAAGATGAATATGCCAATCCATGTGGATTTCATGAATTTTATTTTAAAATATTTTATTGAAAATCTTGTTAGTGGCCTCAGCTTGACCATTACACTATGGATGATAAGCAGTGGAAAATTTGTGATTAATCTTAAATTTGGTACAAAGTTGTTTAACATGTTTATTTTTAAAATTACCACCATTATTAGAAATAATGATATGAATAATGCCAAAATGGAAAATTATTTGGTTTAGAATGAATATAGATATGGTAGGATTGGTAATATTGATTAGGGACATAGCTTCTACCCACTTGATAAAGTATTCGGTAATGGTGATAATAAAGGCATGTCCATCTTGGGAATAAGAAAGTTTACCAATGAGATTAAATCCCCATTTAGAAAATGGATAAGGAGATTAAATGGTTTTAAGTTTAGTTGGTGGCAAATAAATGAGATTATTATGAAGTTGAAAAAGATTACACTTTTTAACTTATTCAATACAATCCTTTTCTATAGTAGGGCAATAATAACCCATACATAGGCATTTTCAAGCTGTAGCGTGTCTACTACAATAACCACCATAAATTTCCCCATGTTCTTATTCAAGTAGAAGAGGAACCTCATCTTGCATGACATAATGTAGCAAGGTGCCTTTGCTATTATGATAATAAAGGATGTTATGTATAAATATGTACTTAAAAGCTTATTTTTAGAGAAGTGTCTTTTCATGAGAATTCAAGTTATGAGGATAAGTTTGATGTTCTAAGAATTGCATGAGATCTTGATACTATAGGCATTGTTGGATGGTGACAACTTTGATGTGGAAAATAAGTGAATCACGAGGGTGAGTAGATGATAGGGATTTTATTCTTTATATGATAAAAGAAGGATCATAAAGAACTTGATGTGGATAAAAAAAGAGATACTGAAGAGGCAAGAGAATCAACAATGGAATTTTGATCTCTATGAATAGGCTCAATTATAAAAGAGACAAAATCCTTGGCAACATTGATTGCAATTTGATGATAGGTGATAAGGTTTTCACTTTTAAATTGATAGGCACCATTAACTTGATGGAAAATGAGTTGAGAATCTCCCCAAGCATGAAGGTATTATATGTCTAAATCAAGAGCATCTCTCATACCTAAGATAAGAGATTCATACTCAATGATGTTATTGGTGACATCAAATGTAAAACATAAATCTAAAGGAATAATCTTGCCAAGAGGACTATTGAGAATGCAACATACCCTAGCTCCTTGCTGGCATTTATCTCCATCAAAGTGGAGGGTCTAAGTATCCTCATGCAAGTCAAAATTAATTTCATGAAGCTCCTCAATAACTTCCTTTGATTTAGTAGTACTGAAGGGAGGGGAAGATTGATCAAACTAATTAGCTTTAAGATCAGTAGTAAAGCTATGAAAATAATCTTTAAGAGAAATTGCTTGATTAATACCTTCAATATAAAGGATATTATCATCTGGAAGTTTATCTTGAACGGAAGAAGTGGCTAGAATAGGAGCTATGGTAATTTGGTCAATTATGAATTGAAGTCGCTAGAATAGGAGCTATGGTAAGTTGGTCAACTATAACTTGCCTTTTGATAGCTTTTTGCGTGACAATGTGAAGATTGAATTCCATTATCAAGACCATGCACTTTCCAATTCTATCTCTTGGAAGAAATGCTTTGGAGAAGAAATGATGAATGGGGTTGAAATGAATGATGACATAGGTGGTTTGGTAAAGCATGTAGTGATGAAGATTTTTAGTAGCAAAATAGACAGTGAGGCAATCATACCTAATTTTAGTATAACACATTTCATAATCGATGAGTCTTAAATTAATATAGTAGATGGCATACTCCTTGCATGTATCATCCCATTGTACAAGCATTACCCTACTGAAATAGGTGTGAAAGATGTATAAAAAATGAAAGGTTTATCATTAGGAGGATGAAGTGTAGGTGGATGAATCGATGACTCTTTCATATTGTCAAATGATTTTTGACATGGATTTGTCCATTCTAGGGCCATACCTTTCTTAAGAAGGGAATTAACAGAGTGAATTTGATAAACCATCTCAGGAGTGAATCATCTAATTTCTCCAAGTTTACATAAATAGGTATGAATATCAGGAATAGAATGAGGAATGGGCATGTTGATAATAGCATTAATCTTGGCTATATCAACATAAATACCATGAAAAGAGACTAAGAATCCTAATTTTTTTCCAGATGTAACTCTGAAAACACGTTTGAAAGGATTAATTTAGACTATATATTTAAGGAGATGGTCAAATATGATGGTAATATTGGAAAGGTGGTTCTTATGATGCTTGGATTTAGTGATAAGATCATCCATATATGTTTCCACAATTTTATGGATGAGGTCATAAAATATATGAGTCATTTCACATTGGTAAGTGGCCCCATAATTTTTGAGAGTAAAGGGAATTTTTACGTAACAATAGGTACCCCATTCTATGGTGAAAGTAGTCTTATGTTAGTCCTTGGGAGCTATATGAATCTGATTGTATCTCAAAAATAATCCATAAGAGATAAAATTTCATATCTAGATGTGTAATTGACAATAACATCTATTGAAGGCAAAGGAAAGTTTTCTTTAGGATAAACAAGATTAAGATTGTAGAAATCAATGGAAATATAGATCACCATAGTGACCTTTTTCTAAACAAGAATAATAATGGAAACCCATTTAGAATAATCCATAGGTTTATTAAATTTATCATCAAGTAGTTTGATGGTTTCCTTATGGCATAATTTGGTAACTCTGGGAGGAAATTTACATTGCTTTTGATGCAAAGGTTTAGCATTAGGATAACTAATGAAGTTATGGACTGCTATGCTAGGATCAATGCCAGGCATGTCTTAGTAATACCATGTGAATGCTTCTTAATACTTATCAAAAAATAGGCTGAAATTATCATGTTCAGAAGTTGAAAGTTCTTTGGAAACTATATTTGGTCAAGGGCACAAGGGAGTACCATATTTAATATGAGTTTTTTCTTCAATAAGCATGACATTACCATATTGAAATGGTATGGTGCATTGGGTAAGGATGAAATTGGATTATTTTTAGGATCAATGCTAGTGATAAAGTTGTTATAGTGAGGAGTTTTAGTTTTAAAATGTCCAAGTTTATGATTTTGCTATGGTAGTTGACGTTCTTGGGCATAAATAACTCAAAAATAGATTCATCACTAGGCAAAGTAGGAAAAGGACCAAAATACTCAACATCTACTTCTAGATCTAAAATTTGGTTACCATGATGATCATATTTAGAATGTATTTGATGGACATTGGTTGCCTTGGCATCTAGTATGATTAAAGGAGTAGAAGTAGATGGAGTGGAAGAGGTATCTAGAAAGTTGATGGGAGAAGGATTAGATTCGTTGGGAGGATCCAAAGGAGGTAGAAAAGGTGAAGGTTCTTTCATAGGTTTGGAAGGTGTAAGTTGTTCTACCACCCAAGGAGAATCGATAAGAGGAAGATTAATAGGAAGCACATAATCCTCAAGTTTTAAGTGTTTAGCTACAAAAATGATATACACATCTTGATTGAAATCATGAATTTGGGCTAAGGTATTTTGATAATGTAAGACATCCAAGTCTCTAGATTGAGCTTGGGCCATGATATAGTTGTCATCATATGTAGGAAAATTATTCATGCTTGCAATTCATGAGGATATTTAGGAGGCAAAATCCCAAGATTACTAAATGTTCTAGGAAACATGGTGATAGGATCTTGAAATAATTTAACCAATCTAAAATTATTGAAAGTAAAAGCATCTTTAGGTAAAGATGGCTCTTGAGCATTGCATGGAGGGGGGAATATCGATAATCTCATCCATGAGAGGAATGGTACAATCCCTAGGTAAAAGAGAAGGAGGAAGCCATTCTAAAATATATGGAGGTAATATAGTGGTGTTACAAGTATGTTGTAATTCATTAGGATCGTCATCATTGGAATTTATAAGAGTAACTTGTAAATCAAGATTCACATTGATAAAATTAAGTAAAGGAGCATTATTAATTTTAGGGATTATAGGAATAAGATTTTGTGATTTAAGATTAGGTAATTGGATACTCCATGGGTTGGGATCGGCTTCATGATTATAAAATTGTTATGGTGAAATTTAATGCATTGACTAACAAAAGAAGCAATTACCCTCATTCAATGAGTTCATGGACAACCAAGGAGTATGTTATAAGATAAAGGAAGGTCAAGAACCATGAGTTTGGTCTGAATGGTCTTAGAACTAATGGTTAAGAGAAGCCATATATAACCAAGTGGAATTTGATTATTCTTATCAAAACTAAGACAAATAAGATGGGTTTGTTTAAGATGACCTTTATTATAACCAATTTGTTGTAGAATCCATAAAGAGGTTACATTAATATCAAAACCTTTGTCAACTAGAAATTTTTGAATGAGGATGGTATTAATGGTTATTTTGATGAAGAAAGGTGGATCATCATTAGGAAAGAGTATTTCATCATTAATCATGTCTTATTCAAAGAATTCAATGGAAGGTTTTGAAAAATGACACATAGATTCGATGGTATGACTGTTAGTTGGTTGAGAATCAATAGAAGGTGGTTTTTTTTATAAGGAAGACAGATCTTCAATCTCTTGGATTTGTTGCATAAGGAATTTATGATGATAATGTAAAGTGTGAACTAACTCCATAAGAGGAATATTGCATGGCATAGAGTTAAGTTCTTCAATAACATTCCAATGAGATTAGAAGAAGAGTCACATGTCTTAAAAGACACATTAAACTTTGGAGGAATAGATGCGGTTGGAGGGTTAGAAAGAGAAAGTTATTCCTCAGGTGCTTCTAATTAAATGTTTATGGTGGTGTTATCTTTAATAAATTGTTCCTCCAAAGAAGGTTTCTTAGGCTTGGTAACAGGACCTTTATGGGAAAGTTTCCAACGATAATTAAATTTATCCATATTGACATATTGAGAGTTGTTAAAGTATTGATCATAATCAGCATCAATTTCATAAACATCTTTGGAAGTTGATTGATTATAGGAAGAATATTTTTGTTTATTAGATGTAGAAGCCTTAGAGGATTGCCATTTTTGAGAAGCATTAGTGTATTCTTGATAATGATGTTTGATCATTGTTTCATGGTCGAATGAATCACCAAACATGTAAGAAATAACACAGTTATAAATCCCTCTACAAGATTTATGAGAATGTCCAATGTCAACATGAAACCAAAAAATATATTGGGATCATACCACTTAGGAGGAGAATTAGGATATGTGAAAGGTTTAGAGGTTGGTAAAAATTATCTCATTTGATGTATCAAAAGAAGTATGTGAGATGGTAATGGAATATCATTTTTGGCAACCCCTGATTTGGCTTGAGAAGTGTTACTAGTGATAGCATTAAATGTTTTAAAATATCCTTTAAGAAGCTTAAGATTAGGTTCAAATTGCTTCATAATAAATTCTTATCATTTGTCTTGGTCAAGAGCTTCATTAAGAGTTTGAGGAGCAAAGGTTCAAACCTTGTATTAAAGAGTGGGAATTAAAGTAGTGGTAAAGAGTTTGAATAAGTTATCATCATACATATTATGATCGGCTTTATGAGCTAGGGATTTCCATCTTTTAATAAAGTCATGAGCCAATTCAGTAAGAGTTTGCTTAGCATTTATGAATTGGCTAAGATAATTATCAGGAAGATCATTGTTTTGAAATTATTTAACTAAAGGATTGATCAAATCTTCAAGTTTCCAAATATAATGTCAAGGTAATTGATTATATGATTCTAATACATCACTATTAAAAGTTTTAACTAAGAGTTTAGTAGCGGTAAATGTGTTAGTTTGGATCCATTCTTTGCAGAAATTACCAAAGGCTTTAAAAAATGAAGTGGGGTATTTATTCCCACCATATTTGATAGTTGGTGATGTGTTACCAATGTCAATAGCTACAATGAAGGGAGCTAAAGGATAATTTTTAATGGTTTGAAGCATCTTGTTATTCATTATTGGTTGATGAATAACATTACATGAGGCATCTCTAAGAGGTGGAAGAATGTAGTTAGGATTATATCGAGGATGCATGATTGGAGGTTGATTAATCACATTGATTAAGTTTTGTTGAAGTTGCATCATTTTATTGGTGTTAGATTATTTCATAATGTTCATTTGTTGAATTACTTCAGATAATAGTTGGGTTGTATCAGGTGGTGGGTTGGTGTTAGAAGGAGCACTCGCTGCATTAGTGTGGGGAGGATTATTATAAGGACGATTATTATTGAGATTATTAAGAAAACTTATGTCAATCACTCCTACATTTGTTTGAATAATTTGAGAAGTTTCTTGATAAGTGTAAAAAGGATTGGATCCATCAAATTCATCTTGAGGTGTTATTTGAACCATGTGACAATTTGAAGATGATGGAGGAGAAGAGGTGCCCCAAGAGTGAGGGTTCTCTTGGGAAGAAAATAAAGGGAGAAATGAACATCCCATATAGGATCTAAATGGATTAAGACTATCCAAAAAGATTATGATAGGAGACCTCATTATGATTAAAAGGAAACAAATAGAATGCAAAATGAAAGACATGGAGAATTAGGTTGATAAACAAGGATAGTAGAAAACAAAACTAGGTTGACCAGGTTTACTTAGTGTAAAAATAAGACCTATAGATTATATTGGGTCGGCTACGTTGACCTAGTGCAATGAATAGGGATACAAAATAGGGTCTAAGATAGTACTAGGTTAGCCAAATTGACCTAATATAGTAAATAGGGAAAAATAAAAGATTGATAGCAAGATAGGGAATAAAAAAAGATAATTTGTAGCTAATCTAAGAAAGTGAATGCTGAAATTAAATAAAAAATAAATTAGATTGATGTTAGTAAATCTGATTGAAGCACACAAAGAAAAAATATTGCACCAATATTGGCTAGTGAAAGTTCTTGTGCACACAATTGAACAAAGAGTAAGCAAAAAACTTGGAAAGTAAATATAGATAATTGGTCAACCTATAATGTTAGATTATTTAAGAATGATTTTAAATGATAGGAAGTTGGCTATAAATAAAGTAGTAAATAGCAATCTATGGATGGTTTCAGGTGAGTTTAGGATGAAAGGGACTATAGGAAATGATACATTTTTGGTACTAGGGTCTACCCCCTCACTTCACACATTGCAACGATAAGAGTGTTGGGTGTTTAGATAAAATATACCATTAACCATGCTTAATACATGACTTGAGTATCAAGTTGGCTCCCCCTTGATGATGAAATCCAAGTAGGTTACCCTGGGTAGTCAAATATTAAAATGCTCTTTGATGTTAAGTGATTTGGCCATGTATGCATAAAATAGAAATGGTAAAACTAAGAATTTAATTAAAAACCCCCTAATTAGATTCTGTGAACTATTATAAGTATACAAATAATTGAAATGAAAGATGTGATTAGCATATAAGGTGAATTCCAACTTTGAAATAAGGTATAGTGAAAACACTATATGCACAACAAACAAAACTAGGTCAAGAGTGTCGAGCTAGCACTATTGAAAATAGGATTTGGAAAACCTACTAGGTTAACTAGGTTGACCTAGTTGTTTTTATATCACAAACATGATAGAAAACTAGGTTGACCAAGTTGATCTAGTTGGTTGTGTAGAGGTAGTTTTAAAGGCTAAAAAATTGAAAAGAATGTAAAAAACAAAGAGATACAGAAGAATATAAACTCACCTTGATGGTTTAGAGATAGAAATTGTGATCCAAAACCTACAAACTGGGTCGAGCTAGTCAACCAAGCAATATATAAATCTGTTAAAAAGTGCTAAAAATGACTAGGTCAACTTGGTTGACCTAGTTGGTTAGACTGGAAGTTTAGAAATGTATTAGGTCGAGCTAGTTGACCTAGTAGGATGATCCAAAATTCTAGAAATTGGAATCTATACTGGGTTAAGTTGATTGATCAAGATGTATGAAAATTAATGAAAAGTGATTTCGAATACACTAGGTCAATTAGGTCAACCTAGTAGGCTAAACTAGTATTCTAAAAAGTGTTGAAAACCTATACTGGGTCAAGTTGCTCGATCTAGTTGCTTATTCCTATGCACAAAGAAAAAGAAAATTGGGTTGATATAATCGAACCAACATGTCAAAATATATGATAGAAATGATGATAAAATAATGAAATAAAAGTGAATAAATCCAACAAGGGTTGGATTCATTTCAAGTTCCCCATAATGTATGCAATTAGAATTACATGATGCATAATGAATTAATCCTAGATCAGATAAGATAGAGCACACCTACACTTTCAATTGGGTATACACTTGTTAAGTGGGAGCATGACCAATATGGGGATCAATTGACCCGATCAGGGGATAAATTGTATCAATTGTCACAATGCATCATGCTAGGAAGGGTTCCAAAGCCTATAGTCTAACACAATCGTAACATAACCCTAAAAGAGTCATATGATTTGATATTTCACTTATGTTAATAAATAAGAGAAAGTAAACTATTCTAATAACAAGAAAGTAAACTAATCTAGTGTGCACCAAAGCTTGTGGCACAATATGAGGGGTTAGATGTAAAGTAATCAAATATATATAGGAAACTTCAAATAAAGTATAAGTAACACCCTAATATATAGAATATGAAGAGTAATATTATTTTAGCCAACACTTATGCTACTTCTATCTCAAAAAAAGAGGATAACAAAGTTAGATTATACTTACTTGAATGTGAACCCATCGTGATTTAATCTCTCCCTTGTCCAATGGGGCTTCACAAGAGGTTGTTGTTGTTTTTATTGATCACTTTTTTAGGCCAAAGCATCCAAGACCTATCCATAAGACTATATTCTCTAAAATAAGAAACCTAAGCCAAGACTCCTCAAGTAGAATGGTGGAAGAGCATATTATGAAAAATCATGAGTGAATAATAACTATTTATTTACATATTCTTAATAATGACCAAAATGACCTTGTATATATAGGAATATCTCACCTAAAAATCATTCAAAAATATCAAATGTGATAGGTCGATCGGGTCGACCTAGTACATTCTCGAGCTAATGCCTAAAGTTTGTGCTAGGTCAGATAGAAGACAAACATGTCAAAAGAGCTAAGTGACCCCAAAATACACTAGATCGACCAAGTTGAACTAGTGTACTGAATAGGTAAAAAGGGTGTAAAGTAAGGAAAACAAGGATAAAAAGAGGAAAAGACCAGAAGAATGTGAAAGGGAGGAGAAATATCTTAGGGAAAGGTTTTAGGATCTAAATGGATTCGAAATAATGTGGCAATAAGGAAAAATGATCTTGTGAAGCACTAAAGGTCTACCCACCCCTTTCTCAGTGCACCCTTTAAGGCATGCACCTAGAGAGATTAAGTCATGACAAGTTTTTACAAGATGTAAACCATCAATATTTGATAAAAGTTAAAAAAATTATGTGTATACAACAAGTGTCTTAAGGTACATTAGCACTTATAGGGGTCTCAAATTTGATATTCACCTTTAGCTATACTAACGTATACTAAATAAAGATGGTGGAGTGTTCAATAAGGAATTCAAAAGAAGACTCAAGATAATATAATGAATCTCATGGATTCTAATAATAACATTGATGAAGATGAGACACACATGTCTTAGAGCATATTGTTGCCTATAGGAACTTTAATACTCAAAACATCACCTAAAATAGTGTTTTAAGGAGAGTTTGTCAGTGTAAAGTGTCCTAGAATGGACAAGTGACCTAGTCAATATAACAAGGAAAACTTAAAAGGTTCATAATAAGGAATAGTGCATTTAATTTTCTAAGAGTGTTAGGTCACTCTCACATGGAGTCCAAGACTAGAAGTTATAGTCTGTACACTCCTCAGTATAGTACACCAACTTATGCAAATATGGAAGCCATGATACTAAGATATGAATGAAAATATGCTTAGAAATTATAGGAACATTGAAGATTGAGTTGAAGGAGATATGTTTATCAATGATAATTTGAGGCTATTGTGATCATCTCTTAAGTGGTTGCATACATAGAAGAATATTAAGAAGTCCACTAACCTAAAGTTCTCTCATAAGTGTTATGTGGAAATATTATTCTTAGGGAAGTTACAGAGTTATAGGACTAAGTGATTATGATGAGGTCACTTTTAATGTGAATATATCACTCCACATAACATTTATAGGTAGACAAGCAGATGTAAAGTTGAGAAAAATGGTTTCAGACAGTACATATAGTCACAATTGAATGCTAGTTTGGAGAAATTAAGGAGATGAAGATGCTAGAGAGATGCTATAGCTTAGGGAATTAGTAAAAAATGTACTTATGACCTATTACATCCCTACATAGCTTTAATTTGGCATAATAAATATGGGATATTAACTCTTTGACATAGGGCACTCCTAGACAACCTAATACTGCAAGTAGAGGTAGAAAAATGGTAAAGCCAAGAAATGAAGCATATTACATCACTATATAAGGGTGTAGATATTTTTAATGAGGGTTCATAAAGGTATTTAATACCTCATAAGTATTGTAAATCACATAGGGTGGTTATAAGACATGAACACAGTCAGGCCTATTAGGTCTAGACTAGGCCTAAAGCCCTAATGGGGTCTAAATCCACTTCTAAGGTAAGATGTACTCTCCAAACCATTTGATGACATTCAGGGGAATTTATAAGGTTTTTTTAAGCCATTTTATTGTATGGGAATTAAATAGGTTGGTCAAATTTAGATTTTTTCATCTCAGACCTATCTAGAATACACTCTTAAGCTTGATAGGTCATCTTTGAAAGATCACATATGTACAAATTCATATCATGGTGACCCAAGGAGTTGAGGAAAGTTTAAGTAGGTCCTAAAATTGATTATATTTTAATTTTTTCATAGTGTCAACATATAGGTTTTATGAACAAACACTAAAGTATAAACATGCTAAAGCCCTCCTAAACCCTTATCAAAGACTTGATTAGAAAGAAATGAGTGAATATGAATTCAAGAGGGCTAGTTTGAACTAGAAATGGTTTTAAAATTATGGAAGACTCTCTTAGACTCTTTTCCATCCAATTTTTCTATACCCTACTTATACAAACATGGTGAAAACAAGTTTTTTTATAGGTTTTTATGTATTTTATAGGTACAGAGGAGAGTTTAAAGATGATGATCACTAGGGGAGATTAATTGGGACTTAAACTAGCTATCCATGTTCATTTATAATAGAAAATTGGCATGGAAACACTTCTTAAAACTCATTCACTTCAGGTAATCTATCGTAAATAGTGAAAATGGAGAATGACTACTGAGTGAGAGGATGATAAGTCTAATTGGGAAGATTTTTAAGATCTGATTCATGGAGTGAAAGGCATAGGGGTATTAGATAGGTGTTTAAAAACCTCTTCCATGGATTTTATTGAGAAATTGAAGATCACTTGGGTGACTAATGTGAAGACAAATCTATAAGTCTTGTGATAGAGACTACAGATGGTGAGAACAAGTGTCCAGAAGAAGGATATGAGTTAGGGACACATCTGATGACTATTATGACATGATTATAACTCCTAATTTATGGTGCATATATTTTATATCTCCCTAGTTTTGTTTCAATTAGTAAAAATATGCCTAATCATGAAGGTAGTTTCAAGAAGGTATTTGAAGGTCTCTATGCCAAGATTAGAGAATTGTCATGATTCAAGTAGACATTTATCCAAGAGGTCATTCAAGAAATTTGTTATCCACTTCATCATTCTATAAGATAATGGATTTTCATGCCTTAACATGTGGCATTGTCACCCTTGATCTCCACCTCTCTCTCTCTCTCTCTCTCTCTCTCTCTCTCTCTCTCTCTCTCTCTCTCTCTCTCTCTCTCTCTCTCTCTCTCTCTCTCTCTCTCTCTCTCTCTCTCCCCTTTCAAATTCTATAAATGCAAGCCATTTTGGCTCTTTTATTAGAATTCCACATCTGGTATGGTGAAGCCCTACTAGTTTGATATCATTCTTTATCTTTTAATAATATTTAAAATCCAGTTTTGAGTTCAAAAACATTTTATCTAAGTGTGTGAAGTGATGAATGGTGAAGTCTAGTGATAAACATCTATCCTTACCTTTTTTTTATCCTTTCATGTTTGGTGCAAGTAGTTCTCACTATAACAGGTCATATGCAGTATAAATAATGTGTTTGAATACCTTCAAGTGTACAAGTATCCTTAGTTTCTTCAATCTAACCTTTGGTTCACTTACCTTGAGTAGTTTCATGTATATCACATCCATATTTTAAATACTAAAGTTATACAATTTAGGATTCTAAGACTACTATTATGAGTTATGTCTCTTATTTTGGAGATATTTCTAGTATATCACCCCATTAGAGTAGCTTTATTTCATGTCGACTTCTATCTATTTTCATTCAAGTAATCAATTACTGTAGGTTATAATCACTTAAGGATCAATCTAGGGAGATATCCCTTAAACCTAGAGGTCTACCTCTACTATAATCAACCACAGGCTTAGAGGTATTCTAATGTTGCCCAAATATTAGAGTAGACTTGAACAACCTATTCTAGGGTGAAATATTTGGTGATAATAGTCTTGGCATGACTAGTCGGACCAAGGTCCAAGAGAGTGGAAATATTGTTGGTATGTATTTCCTCTAATCAAATTTTAGAAGCAAATAAACAAGAACCAATGAAAAATCCAAATGAAATATTCTGGTTGTAAGCAACCTAGGTATCTATTATTTAAGGTTTTGATTAGTTTTTAGATTTAATTTGACTCATGAATTTGATATGGATGGCTATGATGGGAACCTCTACTATGCATCCCCCTATCAACCTTGTTATGATCCATGTTATATCCTTTAACAACACTATCAAAATTGATACCAGTCCTATGAACCATGGTAGCCCTATGGTTATCTTATTCCTTCTCCATATGAACATCATGTTATTGAAAAATCTTATGAGGAAGGCTATCAATAATCCTATCAAGAAGTACCTTATTATCAACCATAATATGACTCTTGTGAGCCTTATCATGATGCATATCAGCCTAAAAATGATTCTTATTAGTCTTGTCATGAGGAATTAGATGACCCCATTGATTGTATATCAAGATATTTAAAAACAAAATTACAATTCCTAATTATAAAAATGAAATCTTATCATAATACCCGCTATTACACTCTTCCTCCTCCATGAAACCCATCTCATATCAAACCCTTGTTGGCCACCATACTAATTCTAATAGATAGTGAAAAGTGGATGGCAACATGGGATGATGAGTTTGATGTACTCCCTAACCATCTCATGGAGTGGTAAAGAGGTTTTCTTCAAAAGTGGATAGATGTGTGGGAAGTTTTTGAAGAGGAAACTCAATATGATATCAAGAGGCAATTTACTTAGTAAAAAACTATTTCCAATTCTCAATAAATAGACTAAGCATGTGGGAAAGAAAAGAGTTTGAAAATGAGTCTAAAAATATTGAAGAGCTTCAAGAAGGCTATAATCAAGGTGAAGCCTTTGTTGAAGAAAGTGTCTTTCTTATTGACCAATCCAAATTTTCATTCTTCTATAAGTTCATTCAAGAATCCTCCATTCTCAAACCCATTATTAAGTCCCCCATCACACTTCATACTCCCTCTTCAACCCATGAGTTTAACCAACAACCTCTTACCTCATCCCTTCCTGAAGGAGAACCTATCTTGTGGGAAGCAAGTAAAGAGGAGAAAGATCAAGCCACAACTAATCAAGAGGATGATTCAAGTGACTATGAAGAAGGAATCACCATATGGACCCCCCTTAGTGAAATTAATTTTAATTCAATCTTTTTGACTAAAGGAGAAAATGTTTAATGTCATGTTGTAGCTTTCCACAAAGGGCTTGGTCAAGGCATGAAAGAAGAGGTGTTTGAGAATAAATACATATTTGCTAAGTTAGTTCATGTCCATGAGAAGGATCAAGAACTTATATCTCATGTTATTCAAGTAGAAGATGTTGCTGAAGATGTTTGGTCCCTTGAAGTAACACATGACAACTCCCAAGGTATAAATTTTATTGAAGTGGTAGTCAATGATTTTGTAAATAATAACGATTTTTTTTCCATTTAAAACACTCTTGAAGCTACCTTACCTCTTGATGGTGCACACTCAAAATAATATCTTATGCCATCTAAAATTGCTAAAGTTGTAGTCAGATTTGAAGTTAATCAAGTACTCAAGGACCAAGAAGTTGAAGTTGAAGAGGTAGTGGTTCTCAAAGAGAAGGAGAGTAAGGATAATTAGGAGCATCAGATGAATATTTTTCAAGAACTTAAAGGAATTTTCCAAGTTAAGGGCCAAGTACATAAGAAGATAGAGCAAGAGTTTTCCATGGAGGATAATAATCAATATTAGGTAGACTATACAAAGTCCTTGATAAGCTCAAGGAACTTGAAGCTAAAAAGAAACCTGACCTTATTGAGAGTACCATGGAGGTCAAAAGAACATGCCTTTTTGAAACACCATTAGAGGTTGTAGCTAAGGATTACAATGAAAAAATTGATATGGTTAAAGTGCTTGAAGAATTAACCTTTATAAGTGATCTATTTGTAGCTGCCTTGATTGCATTGATGATCATGCCAAGAAGATCGGTAAACACCATGAAGGATATGGAGGCATCAATGCCAAGGTTTAAAAGGCAATATGTCTCATTCACTCCATTTCATGAATCAATAAAGTTTCAAATATTCCCCTTTGATCTGGGAGGAAGAGATTCATTCAGGCTAGTTTGTATTTAAGTTAGTTTATTTGGGTTTGTTGTGTGTCTTCCATAAGTGCTCATGAGAACACAAATGTGTGTTCATTGTCTTATTTTGTCTTGTCTTGTGTGTTTTAGATTCTCATTTTGTGTGTTATTTTCTATTGTTTGGTATCTTTATAAAGGTAACTAAATGTCCAATCAGTGCATAGGTGACTCCATATCCCAATGGATAGGAGTAGACAATCAGTCTTTGACATAGATAGCATACCACCCTTAGAAATAACCAAAAATATTGACCAATTTGACCCCACAAGTCAAATTGAGTCAAACTCTTGCAAATCAAATATTTTTCATAGATCCTTATGCGTATGTTTTGTCCACCATGGTCCTAGTCATGTCAAATCATGTCACTTAATATGGCTAAACCTTGTAACATTTGCCTAAGTTATCTTTGTGTCATTTTAAGTCACTTTTTGGGGTCATTTAATGAATTGTATGGATTATCTATGAAAAAAAAGTGTGTTAAGGTGTCTTTATAACATCTTATATGTTATAAATATTGCATATAACTTTTTATAACTAGAGAGTTGTAGGTTCAATATTTAAAGGGAGAAAAAAGGCTTTCAAAAGGTCATTTACAAGAAATTATATGAACTGTATGGTCCATTGACACATGTTTGTATTTCAATAGTGTCTCTTGGAATTCACCATGTTCATTACCATGCTTAGAAGGTTCTGATAGCTTCAAGAATGAATAAAATTGTTCTCCTTCTCCCATTGCTCTCTTGGAAGATTCTGTAGGGTCAATTAGTTTTATGATGATACATATAACAGGATAGGAGTTAATTTGAACACACCTAGAAGGTGAAATTAGAATATTTTTAATTCCATTCCATGGAAATGGTATTCATATTGGTGACTCATGCTTCATGAACAAATGTTAAGAATATAGGGTGCTTGGAAAGAGGTTTCAAACCCCACCACCTTAAAAAATAAAGAGGTTTCACTAAAAATTTGGGTTCTTTGATATAGGTTGGATGTAAAAGAAGAGTGATATGGGTCTGAGTTATAATCATTTGATATTTCATCAATTCATCTTGCACATGCATATACAAAAGCTTCATCTTCCTTTCATATGTCACAATTCTACCTTTTGAGGTGATGGATTCCAAAATTACCAAAGAAGGTTTTCAGAGCTCATGAGAAAGCAACAAGTTCCAAGGTGATGAGAAATATTCCATTATTAGAAGGACCTCAACATGATGGTCTGAGTCATCTATGAAAATATAGGTTGAAGTCTTGAAAGCTTAATAAGGTGTTTGGTTGAGAGAGTTTGATATAAGGGCTTGAAGCATTATTTATAGGGTATCTATGTTTTAGAGAAGATCATGGCTCATTTAATATATTGAGTCCACTATAGATAGATTTAACTTGTATGATTTAGGATATGATTGAAAATGCTACACCTATATACCTCATGGTATCCAATGGTCTGAGTATAGACAAAGATAGCTATAGTCAAACCCAATTACAGAGGTATGAGATAAAATTTGAAAGAAATTAGAGAAGTTTTAAACCTAATTGAGGTTTCTTCTTAGTCCAAGAGTGTAGACAAATAATTTTTATGATGGAGAGTTTAGAGTTGATAGTCACCTACAACTATACTAATGTGTACTAAAGAAGGATGGTGGAATGTTCAACAAGGAGGTCAAAAGAAGACTCAAGATTATATGATGAATATCATGGATTCTAATAATATCATTGATGAATATGAGACACACATGTCTCAGAGCATAATCATGGCTATAATAAACTCAATATTCAAAACATCACCTATAATAATGTTTTAGTTTTATGAGGAGAATTTATTGGTGTAAGATATCCTAGAATGGACACGTGACCTAGTCAATCTAATAAGGAAGACCTAGAAGATTTATAATAATTTATAGTGAATTAAAAGTGATAAGAGAATTAGGTCACTCTCACATGGATTCCAAGACTAGAATTTATATTTCATACACCCCTCAGTCTAGTACACCAACTTGTGCTAACATGGAAACCATGATACTAAGAGATGAATGGCAGTATGCTTAAAAATTGTAGGACCATTGAAGATTGAGTTGAAGGTGAGGAGGTTGTCAATGAGATGTTAAGGTTATTGTGATAATCTCTCAAGTGGATACACACATATAATAGTGTCCAAAAACCTCTTTCACTAGTTTTATTGATAAAATGAAGATCACTTGGGTGATAAATGTGAAGATAAATCTATAAGGCTAGTGATGCTGACTACAGATGGTGAGAACAAGTGTCTAGAAGAAGGTTATGATTTAGGGACACATCTGATGACTGTTATGACATGTTTATAACTCCTCCTTGATAGTGCATATGTGTTAAATCTCCCTGGTATTTTTTCAAGTAGTCAAAAGATGCCTAATTATGAAGGTAGTTTCAAGAAGGCATTTGAAGGTCTCTACACCAATATTGAAGACTTTTCATGCTTCATGTGGAAATTTGTATAAGAGGAATTTTGAGACCTATATTCTCCACTTCATCCTTATAAAACATAATTGATTTTCATGCCTTGACATGTGTTATTATGTCTCTTGAGCACCACTTTTCTCTCTCCTTTCACACATTCTATAACTGCAAGCCATTTTGGCTCTTGTATTAGAATTCCACACCTAGTATGGTGAAGCCATGCTAGTTTGATATTGTAATTTGCCTTTGAATAATATTTTTAAATTGGTTTTGAGTTCACAAACATATTTTCTAAGTGTGTGAAGTGATGTATGGTGAAGTCTAGTGATAAACATCTATCCTTACCTTTTATTTATCCTTTCATGTTTGGTGCAAGTAGTTGTCACTATGATGAGGTTGCTTTTAATGTGACTATATCAAAATCCACATAACATTTAGAGACATACAAGCAGAGGGAAAGTTGAGAAAATGGTTTCAAATAGTACACATAGTCACCATTGAATGCTAGTTTGGAGAAATTGAGGAGTTAAAGATGCTAGAGATATGGTATAGCTTACGAAATTGGTACAAAAGGTCTATATGAACTATTATATCACTAAATACCTTCACATTGGTAGGAAAAATAGGGTAGATTACCTTTTTTTTGTCTCAAATAGAGGGCACTCCTAAACAACCTAAGCTTGTAGGTAGGGGTAGGTAAATGGTAAATCCATGAGATGAAGAGTCTTAGATCAATATAAAAGGTTGTAAAGATTTGGAATGAGGGTTCATAGAGGTGTTGAATACCTCACAAGTGCTGGAAATCACATAGGGTGGTTATAGGCCATGAACATAGTCAGGTCTGTTAGGCCTAGACTAGGCCTAAATCCATAATGTGGTCTAAATCCACTTTTAAGGTAAGATTAACCATACAATACATTTGATGAACTTTAGGAAAAGTTATAAGGTTGTTTTAAACCATTAGATTATAGGGGAATTAAATAGGCTAGTCAAATTTGGCCTTTCTCATCTTACCTATTTATAATACACTCTCAAGCTTGATAGGCCATCTTTGAAAGATCACATCTATAATGATTCATAGCATGGTGACCTAAGGAGTTAGGGAAATTCGAATTAGGTCTTACACTTATTTTTAGTGTAATTTTTCATAGTTTCAATGTCTAGTTTTTATGAACAAATGATAATAGTCTAAGCATGTTAAAACCCTCCTTAAACCTTGTCAACTACCTAATTAGAAAAAAATGCATGAAGATTTATTCAAGAGGGCTATTTTGTCCTATAAATGGTTTTGAACTTGTGGATGACTCTCTCAAGCTCTTTCCCATCTAGTTGGTTTGTACCCTACTTGTACAGATAGGGTGAAAACAAGGGTTTTTGTAGGTTTTTATGTATTTTAAAGGTATAGAGGAGAGTTGAAGGATGAATATCATTAGGGGAGGTTAATTGGGACTTATCCTAACTCTCCATGTTCATTTATCACAACAAATTGGCATGGAAGAACTTTTAAAAACTCATTCACTTTAGGTAGTCTGTGGTAGATAGTGAAAATGGAGAATGGATGCTAATTAAAAGGATGATAAGTCCAATTGGGGGATTTTTAAGGTCTAATTCATGGAGTGGAAGGTAGAGGGGTATTAAAAAGGTGTCAAAATACCTCTTTCACTTATTTTATTGAGAAAAGGAAGATCACTTGGGTGATAAATGTGAAGATAATTACATAAGGCTAGTGATTTTGACTACAAATGGTGAGAACAAGTGTCTAGAATAAGGTTATGATTTAGGGACACATCTGATGACTATTATGGCATGTTTATAGCTCCTCCTTGATAGTGAATATGTGTCAAATCTCCCTATTATTTTGTCAAGTAGTCAGAAGATGCCTAATTTATGAAGGTAGTTTCAAGAAGGCATTTGAAGGTCTCTACACCAAGATTGGAGAGTTTTCATGATTCATGTGGAGATTTATATAAGAGGAATTTAGAGAAATCTATTCTCCACTTCATCCTTCTAAAACATAATTTATTTTCATGCCTTGACATGTGGTATTATGTCCCTTGAGCACCACTTTTCTCTCTCCTTTTGCACATTCTATAAATGCAAGCCATTTTGGCTCTTGTATTAGAATTCCACACCTGGTATGGTGAATCCCTGCTAGTTTGATATTGTAATTTGCCTTTGAATAAGATTTTTAATTTGGTTTTGAGTTCACAAACATATTGTCTAAGTGTGTAGTGTGATGTATGGTGAAGTCTAGTGATAAACATCTATACTTACCTTTTCTTTATCCTTTCATGTTTGGTGCAAGTAGTTCTCAGTATGATGAGGTTTATTTCAATGTGAATATATCACACTCCACATAAAATTTATAGACATACAAGCAGAGGGAAAGTTGAGAAAATGGTTTCAAATAGGACACATAGTCACCATTGAATGCTAGTTTGGAGAAATTAAGGAGTTGAAGATGATAGAGATATGGTATACCTTAGGGAATTGGTAGAAAAGGTTCATATGACCTATTATATCACTAAATACCTTTACATTGGTAGGGAAAATAGGGTAGATGACCTTTGTTTTGTCTCAAACAAAGGGCACTCCTAGATAGCCTAAGCTTGTAGGTAGGGGTAGGTAAATGGTAAATCCATGAGATGAATATTCTTAGATCAATATAAAAGGGTTTAAAGAGTTGGAATGAGGGTTAATATAGGTGTTTAATACCTCATAGGTGATGGAAATCACATGGGGTGGTTAGAGGCCATGAACATAGTCAGGTTTATTAGGCCTAGACTAGGCCTAAATCCATAATGGGGTCTGAATCCACTTCTAAGGTAAGATTAACCTTCCAGTCCATTTGATGAACTTTAAGAAAAGTTATAAGGTTTTTTTAAACCATTATATTATAGGGAACCTAAATAGGTTGGTCAAATTTGGCCTTTTTAATCTCAAACCTATTTAGAATACACTCTCAAGTTTGATAGGCCATCTTTGAAAGCTCACATCTATAATTATTCATAGCATGGTGACCTAAGGAGTTAGGGAAATTTGAATTAGGTCTTACACTTGTTTTTAGTGTAATTTTTTCATAGTTTCAATGTCTAGTTTTTATGAACAAATGCTAACAGTCTAAGTATGTTAAAGCCATCCTTAATCCTTGTCAAAGACCTAATTGGAAAAAAATGTGTGAATATTTATTCAAGAGGGATATTTTTTCCTATAAATGGTTTTTAAATTTTGGATTACTCTCTTAGGCTCTTTCCCATTTAGTTGGTTTGTACCCTATTTGTATAGATAAGGTGAAAACAAGGGTTTTTGTAGGTTGTTATGTATTTTGAAGGTACAAAGGAGAGTTGAAGGATGAATGTCATTAGGGGAGGTTAATTGGGACTTAACCTAACTCTCCATGTTCATTTATCATAAAAAATTGGCATGGAAAAACTTTTAAAAACTCATTCACTCTAGGTAGTCTGTGGTAGATAGTGAAAATAGAGAATGAATGCTAATTGAAAGGATGATAAGTCTAATTAGGTTATTTTTAAGGTTTGATTCATGGAGTGGAAGGTAGAGGGATATTAGAAAGGTGTCCAAAAACCTCTTTCACTAATTTTATTGAGAAAATGAAAATCACTTGGGTGATAAATGTGAATATAAATCTATAAGGCTAGTGATGGTGACTACAGATGGTGAGAACAGGTGTCTAGAAGAAGGTTATGATTTAGGGACACATCTGATGACTATCATGGCATGTTTATAACTCCTCCTTGATAGTGCATATGTGTCAAATCTCCCTATTTTTTTTTAAAGTAGTCAAAATATGCCTAATTATGAAGGTAGTTTCAAGAAGGCATTTGAAGGCCTCTACACCAAGATTGGAGTGTTGTCATGCTTCATGTGGACATTTATATAAGAGGAATTTTGAGACCTCTATTCTCCAATTCATCCTTCTAAAACATAATTGATTTTTATGACTTGACATGTGGTATTATGTCCCTTGAGCACCACTTTTCTCTCTCCTTTCACACATTCTATAAATGCAAGCCATTTTGGCTCTTGTATTAGAATTCCACACCTTGTATGGTGAAGTCCTGCTACTTTGATATTGTACTTTGACTTTGAATAAAATTTTTAATTTGGTTTTTAGTTCACAAACATATTTTTTAAGTGTGTGAAGTGATGTATGGTGAAGTCAGTGATAGACATATATCCTTACCTTTTCTTTATCCTTTCATGTTTGGTGCAAGTAGTTCTCACTCTAATATGATATATGGAGTGTAACTAGTGTGTTTGACTACCTTAAAGTGTAAAAGTATCCTTAATGTCTACAATATAACTTATATTTCACTTAAATTAATTATTTTCATACATATCACCTCCATATTTGAAATACTAATGTTAGAGCAATTCAAGATTGTAAGACTAGTGTTGTGGGTCATGTATCTTAGTGCACTTATATGATAATTTTGTGGAGATATTTATGGTCTATCACCTCATTAGAGTATATTTATCTCATATATAATTCTATCCATTTTCATTAAAGTAACTATTTAGTGTAGGTGATAAGCAATTAGGGATCAATCTAGGGAACTAGCCCTTAAACCTAAAGGTCTACCTCTACTATAGGCAACCCATAGGCCTAGAGGTATTCCAATGTTGCCTAAATATTAGATTAGGCTTGAAAAACCTCCTCTAGGGTGAGATATTTGGTGACAATAAGAATACTAATAGTTTTTTGTTTAACATATAGTAACATATATTTTAGGAAGTGAACACCATAGTTAAACATGCTTTCTCAATTGGTGAGTAATTTTTCTCATGGTAATAATTGTCTAGTTCAGATAGCAGACAACATGTTATTTACCCTATATATCATGATAGTATAAGAGTGCCCTTAGTACATGTTTTATCACCAATAATTAAAGAAGGAAAGGTTGGACCGATGTAGGTGGCATCAAAATTGGTGGATTAGCTAATCAGGGCTTTAATTATTTGAAGGCTTGACAACTTGTATCCCAGTGAAATGTAACACCTTCAAAAGGTGAGTGAAAGGATGGCACTTGTTAACTAGTTGAAAAATGAACCACTAAATATATTGAATATTATCTATAGGCAAAGAATTTGTTTCATATTTGATGGTGGAGGCATCTCCACAATGTCTATGACTTTAGTAGGATCAATTTCTATGCCCTTGTATGAAACAATGAACCCTAGTAGTTTTCTAAAAGTGACACCAAAGATTCACTTCTTTAAAATTAGATGCAAATTGTATTCTCGTTGTCTCTCAAAGATTATCCATAGAATGTCATGATGTATTGATCATGTTTTGGATTTGGCCAAGATATCATCAACGTAGTCCTTAATAATTTCATGCATCATGTCATAGAAGATGATAGTTATGGCACATTGATAGGTTACACTAGAATTTTTCAAGCCAATTGACGTGATGTGATAACAAAATGTCCCCTATGGAGTGGTGATACATAAACCATATTTACCCCTTAGGTTTTTTAAACTGGTTTACAAATGAATATTGAAAAATGACATTTAAATTTATGATCAAATTGAATCAATAAGTGTTAATATTAAATTAAAATTGAATATAAATGTTTCAAATGTTCATTCATTACAATTACACCTTCAAATGATCATTACCCACTTATATGATTTTTATATAATTTTCATAAACTGATAAAATATGTTTTTATAAAAATTAAACTTAATTGATAGAATGTAAAAAATAAATTAGAAATTAGAATGCAAAATTAGAATAAAGGTGACACCATAATTGTTTATGGAGTTTGATAATTGCCTACATATCTAGGTTCATTTGAACTGATCCATAAAAAATAAATTGTAAGTATAAATGAAAAACTTAGAATACCATAATGGAATCTCAAAACCTACAAATTCATGCCATCAGACCTTCATAAAAATTTGACAATCCTTAGTAATCATCCTCCACCTTCCCAAAGCACTTGTAGAATCTCTTCCTAGCATTTTATGTCAAATATTCTCTTTGATATATCAAAAATATGTTAAATTAAAACCAAATTATGGTCACAAATATACTAAATAGAGCATCTTTTAATTATGAACAACTTTCTAGTTTACTCCAAGATCTGAAAATGCCTCTCGATTAGCTAAAAATGCCAATTTCTACAAATTGTTCCTTATAAATTTTTACATGGTCATTTTAATTAACCTATACAAATAAAATTTCGTGCCTTTTATAGAATTTTTAAACGTGTGGTAGGTTGGTTATTAATTTTAAACATTTTGCCATAGGTTATAAGTTTAAATCCCATGGTGGATGCTTACACCAACCACATAATCATGGCATTACCCAATCATGGATAAATATCCCACATTCACGGGGAGGAAATACAATAAAGGATACATATAGCCTTGAGATGGATATGTAACTCATGGCTTTGGATATGTATTTATCTATTTTGATTTAGTTTAGAACCCATGCCAAACTTGGTTGGTTGAGCTTGGTTTAGAAGATCGTGAATAGAAATTGATTGGTTAAGAGAGGTGGTTGATTAGCTTGATCTCAAGCTATGTGGAATAATAACTCGAGATAACATGCGAGTTGGGATGGTGAGTTGTCTCTTGGGATAGGTCTCTAGCTCACCATTTCTCAAACTTGGATGATATAAAGTGAACTTATAAATGCATGGAATAGTTTAAAAATAATGAGAATATTATTCTCACATGCAACGCATAGATAACACATGCCCATTTGTCTGAACATGAGTGTGGAAAAATAGAGGAAAAAAACAAACACCCTTTTACCATTTCACTTCCATGTGTCATATGTTTATTGGTCCACTTGGCAACTATTTGACTGTTGGGCCATTTTTTTTCAAACTTTGACCAATGATATCTAAAGCATACAATGCCCATTTTATGCATTCCAATAGGTGTTGGAAAGCTCTCAGAATGTTCTTAAATACTATATTGATTTTATAAGATATTATAGAATTTGAAGGATGAAAAATCCTCTAGATCAAGTGGTGAATGTTATTTTACACTAGTCCTCAAGTGCAATCTTGATCTGATTATATCTTGAGAAGTCATCCATGAGGGAAAAGATATCATATATTTCTGTTGAATCTATGATCATGTCAATGTTTGGTAGAGGGAAATTATCTTTTGAGCATGATTTGTTGATGTATCTATAATTAATACATAATTGAATTCCTAATAGTTTCTTGATAAGGGGTACACTATTTGATCTACATTCATAATAATCTAGAGGTTTGATGAAATTGACCCCCAATAAAGTTTCTACATTCATTTTGACATGTATAGTGATGTGTGGATGCATTTTTTAAAAAAATTTATTGATTGGATTGGCATATAGGTGCAACACAAGTTGATACACCACTAAAGAGGGGTCTAGACCTGGCATATCAAAATAGGACCATGCAATCCCTTCAAGATAGTAATGATGAAATCTCACTCCTGAGCAATGAGGGATGCACCCAAGTAAACTATCTTTGGGTCCTCATAGGTACCTATATTAATTTCTATGGTATCCCCCATAAGGATTATATATACATCCTCCATAATAGTTTGAAGTGAATGGAATTGGTCTTATTCATCACTTTAGGAGCTATAAGGCCCACCCATGTAAGAATAAATTAAATCTACCATTTATAGTATTGGTTAATTGATAAATTTTTTAGAAAAATATTGTACTAGTTGTGTGAAGACTATATGCTCTTCTAAATTGATACTAGAACCAATGGTAATGCTTGAACTAAGAGGAATCTAATCTTCCTTAGGAGATTAACAAACTTTCCCATCCAAAGGTCCGTAAAATAGGTTTTCACCTATGGATTTGTTTTAATTTTTAATTTATCACTAATCTAAAAGAACCTTAGAAAGGTTTTCACATGAATATCTCAATGTTTCAATTTTTTCATGACCAAGGAATTTTTCCTTCTCTCCAAATTAGGTAGTAGGATCTAAGTAGAATTCAAATCCTTGTTTATGGTCACCAACCAATAACCTATCTCTAAGACCTATGAATTTAATAATAAATTCTCTATTTTGAAACTCATCTAATGGTATAATCAATTATTAATGGTCCCAATTGATGAGGCTCATATGATGAAAGGAAATATGATAACAAGGTGTATTGGTAAGGATGACATTGGTATCAAAAATGTTAGTGTTTAAATACTCATCATGGGTGCTATAGTGGGAAGTTATGTCACTATTGTCTTCATTAATTGACAAAGAAGTATCACTCTCAAACTTGATAGGTTCACCCCCAAGTGATATAAATATAAGGCCTTGACTTCTTATATGCATTTTCATGGGTACTAGCTCAAGAATACCTTAGTATTTTACCCCTTGATAACATATATGGTCCATGATTTTATTTGATATGGAGTATTTATCACTCTAAAACCAAATTAGAAAAATTATCACTATACAACCATCTTCCCTCAACACAAATAGATCAATATTTATTGGATTATGTATATGATATAAATATGAGGGGATCCCATAGTGCATATTTTGATTTCTTTTTCCAAATCATGTTTGGCCTACCAAGAATAGTTTGGGTAATATATATGACTTAGGATATTTGGGTAGCTTGCCAACATGAAGGCATTCTGAATGTAGTATGTGGAAATACCCTCATCCTTAATGGTGAAATGAGAAAAATTTTTCTCATAAGGTGGATTGGAATAAGTGGAGGCAAGGTCACTAGGATCAATATATTTATATTTTGGAGAATTAGGAAATACTACTTTTTTCTTCTTATCTAGAAATAGAGTGCTTGGAAAATAGTTTTAGTTCAACATTTAGGTGATTTAAATATAGATATGGTTGAATATCACCATGGATAGTAACCTCTATCTTATAATAAGGGAAATTAATACACTAATACAAGGTAAAAGGTATAAATCATACTTTATGGATCCAAAGGTGACCCTGAAGAAAATTATAGAGAATTTATATATCAATAACATGACATAGATTATCTTGGATAACAATCCCAATAATGATTGGTAAATAGATCATTCCTGAAGAATCTATCTCTACATTATCATAGGCCTTGATCGTAATGGTGTCTGGTTACACATATTCATATTTGTATCCCAAAGTTTGAATCAACTTTAAGAGGCTACGTTTAACCCTGAACCATTATTTATAATAACCCACTTGACATTTGTGATGGGTGGTGATGAATTCAATATACAAAGGGTTATTACATAGGGGACCAAGGGATGATATGTCATGTTGGTCAAATGTGAGTTGTTGGCATGGAGATAAATATCCCACAAGAGCTTATATTTGAGTTAGATAAATGTCATTAGGCACCTTGGATTGTTAAATAAAATAATTTAATATGGTCTTGTGATCTTTATATGTATACAAGTGGTCCAAGATGGATATAGTGTAGGAGTTGTACTTAGTTGTTCACCATATTAAATGGTTTCTCGATAAAAGGACGCTATGGCTTGGATTTTGGAGGCATAGAATCTTGCATAGGGTTTGGATTAGTATTAGCTTTGGAAGAAGGCAAAGGGCCTTGGATTTTAATTCTTGGTTTTCTATTTATGACTACGTAATTTTGAGTCGAGGAAGGATTAATTGAACTAGAGGAATTTTGTGGAGGTCCAAGATTGGTAATTCATATCATGATGTAACTGCATTACTTTGACTCATGTTGTAATTACCAATGGTCCAAGGTAGTGGTTCCAAAATATAAGAGTTATCCCTTTGATGAGTGTTAGTTGGCCTAATATGGGTGACTTTGATAGTGGTGACATAATTACTAGAAATACATCCCATGGTATTGCTATAATCATAAGGAACACTTCTATATACAACTTGGTTAACTTTGGTATCATGATCTTGATTATGATTATTCTTGTTCTTGTTCTAGCCCCTACCTTGTTACTAATGTTGTCCCTATCATTGGTTCTAATTGGTGTGTTGCTACTAATTGTTGTGCTTGGGAAAGGGGTTATTATAGATTCCCATTTCTTGATTGGTGTTAGGTGTTCTATTTTCTAGTTAGATTTACTCATTATCAATCAAATTCTCAATTAGGTGTCTCAAATATACACATCTATATTTGGAATAACTAACCATGTGATGGTAATTTCAATACTCATTATCATGATACCATGTTGGTTTGGGTTGGCCCTCTAGAAAGGGTTTTAGAATAGGCTAGATGATTATATTAACAACAACCAAATTGTAGAATACTGCTTTAATAGGCTCCCTGAGGTCATTAAAAAATGTCTTTATAGTATCCTCATCATAGGGGATATCTTTGTAGTACAAGATGAGGATTAGTGGAGTATTTTGAACAAGTTATGGCTATATTTTTACACTTGCCTTGCCTCTGTAACCCCATTACTGACCATGTTTTTAGTTTTAACAAATTCCTTCATATTTCTAGCTATGGTGTTCTGAATTGACACTTGATTTAGCATTTGTATTTAGTTTGTTGTTTGGGTCTAAGAATATATTTTGATAAAGCCCTTGTTGATAAGTTCCTTTCCTATCTACACCCATTTATCAATGATTTCCTAAAACATGTTATAAAAATTGAGCTTGAGATTATAAGCAAGCTCAACATTTATATTTTATCCAAATATAATAGTTAATTTCATATTAGGCAAATTATATGAGAAACAACTAGATAAATATCTCCACTGCTATAAGTATGCTAAGAAGATCTCTCTTGGTCTCTACTTGGCACTACACAAATCAATGACTGTCAATTCATATTCTATGTTTTAATAGAAATGGTTGATGGTTTTTTATGAGAGGTAATTAAAATTAGTGATTGATCCCTTAGTTAATTTGAGAATACATTTTATTGTTTGTCCACCTAAGCTACATGGAAATGGGTATAAAAAATAAACACTATTGTATGTTACCTCTTGGCATGCTACAAAGAAGGCATGTAGATGTTTTCTTATATATCTCTTCCTTTTATATTTGTCAAATTTAAAAATTTAAAAGTTAGGAGGGAAAGGCACTTGAAGAAAGGTCACCTCAAATGGATAAGGACATATGTCATCAAATTTTTACTTTTTGGGTTCTTTCTCACATGCTTGTAGGTCTGAAACTATCTAGTTTATTGCATTCCATTATTGAATATTGGGAATAATTTGTGATGAAAGGAAGGAAGTTTACTGGGTATTAGTGAATTATTAGCCTTGGTTAGAATTAGAGTAAGTGGAAGTGGCTACCTCTTGCATGGTTCAATTTGGAATATGTACCCTCTATTATAAATTATATATTTGACATGGGATATAGTATTGGTTCATATTGGAATTGGAATATATGAGGTGTTTCTGCTCTTGAAGAAGCCATTATTACCAATGATAGGGAATGTATTGTTGGTTCAATGGAATATGTTGTTAGTTTTGTGGAATTTATTGGTGATTTAGAAGAAGTCATTATTGTTTTTTATAGTTTACAAAAGGAACTTATTTTTTTGCTACAAATTAGAAGAGGTTGGTAATGTGTTTTAAAAATTATCCACTGTCGATGAAGGTGGTGGATTATTGACAACCTATTTTAAATGGTCTAGCACTTGTTATGAATCATTAGGTACTTGTATTGCATTGGAAATAATCCCTTGATGTATAAAAAATGTATATTGGGTATCAAGCAAAACTTGTTATGAAGCATTAGTTGGTACAAGTTGTTTGGGAGGAGGCAACATATCTACATCATATGTAGGATTGGCTAGCTCTTATTGCATCTATTAATGTGGATGATTTTGTTATATAGATTGCCATTATTGAATGAGGTTGCATCCAAAGAAGCTATTAAGTTAGTGACAAGATGATCTACACAATGTTGACTATTTTTTTGAATGGTGGATGTTATAAGGCGATCAGTTTGGGAAGGATCAACCAATGGACCTTTCCCTTTTCTAGATGAAGTGATGGTCAGTTTTATAATTCAAATATGAGGTTGTTATTTTGGTTTCTCCTAAAGTGTGAAATTATTCTATTGGGATCTTATCTCTGGATTCTATTAGCCTTAAGAGAGCTTTATCTTGATCTTCTATGAGTTGATTATTGAATTGACTTTGAATTGATCCCATAATGGGATGGATATCATCAAACACAACTAGGTGTTCATCTCCATCCTTACTATACTTGATATTTATAAGTTTTCCTAAGGGATCATAGAAATGTTATTCAAAACTAGAGCCATACGAGACTACACTATGAGTGTATCCAAGCATGATTGATATGATTGTTGGTCTTGAAATGCATTGTAAATGTAATATTGGCTTGAATTGGTAATTTAGAATGTGAAACAATGTCAAATGGTCCCTATAATTGAGAATTTATTGAAAAATCATTTGACCTAATAAGTGTAAGTATTTTTGGCATAATAAATGGTTCAGATTAAGAAAATCAAAGTCCAAAATGAAACTAGAATGAAGATAAATGGTATTGGTATTTTAGAATTTAGAATTTCTTGGAAAATAGGTCTTCACCTTGATCAATCCTTGATTCTAATTTGAAATGAGACAATAATATATTCAAATGGTTCAAAAATTGGGAATTGGTTTGGCATAAGGAAATGCAAGTCTAAATCAGAAACAATAGCATAACCTTACCAAATGAGACAAAGTCTATTGTTTCAAGTGGTAATAAAAACACTAAAAAAATTACCAAGGTTTGTTTATAAATGTGGACATTGTAACAATATCAAATGGAACTTAGGGTGTAGGTTAACACAAGAATAACTAAGTCTAAATTCAGATTAGAAATGGGCAACACAACACCTCAATGTGTAAATAGGTAATCATGTGTTTAAACTTGTTTGGTCTGAGAACTTGGTGTACTTGTTTTCAAATGAGGTTTTGAATACAACACCAATTTTAATAAAAATCACTCCAAGTAATCACATGGAAACTGACATGGGTTATGAGATAGTCCCTAGATATTTTTGATATAGGTACTTTTGAAATGATGAAATTTAAGGTTTATTTAAAATAAATAAATTATTTTATTTTATTGGTATGGTTTTTAAGCCCCCTTCTCTCAAAAGTCCATACGTAAAATATAATCTTCAGGGGCTATTAACCTTTACACCCTTGTAAGAGTGATTTATCTATAACAAATGTGAATTTTTACCCTAAGTTTTTAATGGTAAACTAAATGGTCTTGATATACCTTATGATATGTGGGTGATTTAAAATAATCCATGAATTGGATGTGAGGTCTTGCAGACCATTCACCAAAGGGTCTAGTCCCTTCACAACCATTTCAACCATTGAGATCTTAGTGAAGTGCTAACGACACAACTAGGATCTAAGGAACCACCAAATAAAATAATTTGGCATAACATTAATTTATATATCTCATTAGATAATAGGGTTGGTATTATGTGAGGATGTCACTTCTTAGGTCAACACACCCCTAACGACCAGTGGGAAGGTGATGAAATCCACCTCAAAAAGTGAAAAATAAAATGCAAGGGAAAATTCATTTTTGATTCTTATTATTAGGACTCCATGAATGGGAAAGAGAATAACATACAATAAAAACATATATTTCAAGTAAGGAATACAAACAAGTAAATCTTTTGGCCAACCAGGATCCCTAACGGGAGTAAGGGGAGAGCATAGACACAATGATTTAGAAATAAAAATTGAAATACAAAACATCTTAAGCAAATACAAAAAGTAAATGATCTTAAGAGTATAAAGGCAATGATGATTTCTTCCTTTTAGTCACTAAATATCAAATGTGGATGTGTAGTCACCTAAAATTGGCCATCGATAACTTCCAACCAGGCTTTTGGCCAATTTCCATCCAAAATGCACAATTTGGCTTAAAAATAATAAAATGCATTAAATGATGTGAAACTGACATATTCAAGTGCCAATTTTGTCTAGGGTATCCCTAAATAGGGCAATGGATTTATGGGTCAACTAAATTTGATCATATTAGTTTGAGTCAAAATGCCAATTTTTCACCCACATGCTCTAGACTGATCTTTCCTATCGAATATTTTGCACAAGACTCATGCCATTATTATTTATTGTTGGTAACATCCTAAATGAGAATATGGTTCCAATGAATTTGACATCACCTTCCAATTTTAATCCTATCAAATTTTGGACCAATAATAAGACATTATAATCAATTTGAGTAATTTGTGCAAAAAGTACTTAATCATGCTTAAGAGCTAATTAATCCAAATCAAGTCCCAATCAAAAATTCCATGGAAACTTGTTGAATAATTATTTTTGGAAATGAATATTGAATATATACATCATCAAGTGACTTCATTTCTTGGGAAGACATTCCTAGGCCATAAATGACACAAAATTAGGATTCATGCCCTCCATGCCTCATCAATGCCTTACATGATTTCCTCCATATCTCTTAATTGCCCCTTCTTCCAATGTCATGATGAGGATAATTACAAAATTAATTCCAAAAATTGAATTAATCCTCAACCACACATTTCAATCTTGAGATGAATGATTGAGGTTGATTCTAATCAAATCCAAAAATCTATAAATAGGAGGCCTCACAACATCATTTCTAAGCTTAATTTGTGCAAAGTTATAATATAGGATTGGCTCCAAAAGCTTCATGCAAATAAGGTTACCATGTTAAATTGATTCCAAGCCAATCCAATCCAAGCCACAAGCCAAAGGTGCCAAAGAGAGATGGAGGTAGCCAAGCATCCATTGCCAAGGACTTCATGAGCAAAAGCCAAGCAATCCACTACTACAAAGGCATTTGGAACATCCAAGGAAGGTGAAATAATTCTTGTGTTTTATTCCTTGATTTTTAGTTGTGTTTATCATTTTATTTTGTTAACTAAGCTCTCCCTAATGTCTAGGCCTAGATATGTTATGATATTAGTGTGTTTATTTCACTTTGTTTGCATTTTGGAACTAACACCATACTAACTATCCTCTCGTGAGTCAAATTCCTAGGTCACATAATGGCATGCTTAGTAGGACTAGATACATCCTATGCATGAAAGAGATCATTTTGTAACTCTAAAATACTTATTTGAGACTTTAAAACTCTTGTAAATTGATTTTCTAACTTTATTTTGCCATTTTTGGTTGCCATGGTTTTTATATAGTAACCAATGTCAACAAAAATACCAACATCGGTTACCTACTTAACTGACATTGGTCAGCAAAATTGACATCGGTTAGGCCTCGATTGGTCGTAATCAATGTCGATGGTATTAACCGATGTTGGTCACTATGTTTTTCCAAAAACACAAACCCAAGACCTCCTTTTTCAAATATTATTGTTTCAAACTCAAAAGGGCTTTAAAGCTAAATGACATGCTAACAATTTTGCTACAGGACCAAGTGGGATATTTGCTCAAAACATGTTTAAATCACCTCTTGAATGATTAAAAATGAATTAGGAACTTTATTTTTAGTGTTTAACAAAGAATTTTTAGATGTTTTTGGTGAATGTTTTTAAAAGTTTGTAACTAAGACCAAGGGGTCAAATGAACACCACCAAACATTTTATTTGGGTTTAAAATTGAACATACTTGTCAATTCTTGCTTCAATAGTTTTTTAGTTAGATTTTTGTTTGGAAAAAAGAGGGGTATTATGTTTATGTTCTTCCATTTGTCCCCTATAGGGAACCCTTGGAATCAAATGCACCATTCCTATTGAAAATAGCCTCGTCCAAGGTTTAGAAAGAAAGTCATCTAAAGCACTCTGAAAAAACTCTTCAAAATTTGGGTGACCTTGAAAATGACCCTAAAAGTCTTTCTAATTTCATGTTTTCTTTATTTTTATGCATCTTGGCTTGCGAGGGGGACTTAATCACCTCCCACAAATTCTTTAGGGAAGATTTGACTTGGGGTTTCATCTCCCAGCATTGACTTCATTTGGCTCCTTTGGAGTTGCACATGGGATGTAGTGGCACTTTAGACATCGCACTACACTAAACGAACAACAGGATGTAGTGGTTATAAAAAGGACTAGACCTTTTTGTAACAAGTCAAGTGATATGGACCCAAAATTCATGATTTTATTTTGCATTATTTGGTGTGAAAGTCATTGTGCAATTGATTCCCCTAGATCGTTTAGAAACTTTTTAGATCTTAGACAAATCCCCATTTTTGTAGAAGTATTATTGGTATAAGGTGCACCTCAAGGTCCATATCATAGTACTGTCATTTGAAAGAGGGGGGGGTGTAAAAACCCTACAATATAATGTGCATTTACTCTTGGATAAACACTTAAAATATTATCAAATGACGTATATTAATAGATTCCAACAATATCAAGAAACCTTGTTAGTTTAGTATCTAAGGGCGATTAATTAGTTGATCTTGTCCTAGTTTAAAGTCTTGTGTGGAGTCAAAAATGTGGTGTAAATAAACAATCCAAACCAAACACATAGTCTAAATTTGACTTTGAATAAAGAGGCATTATGCTACCCACATGAGATCATCTATTTGCCTTGTTCAAAGTTCATCAAAATCTTGAGAGTCATATCATCCACTTTGGCATAGTTATGCTACCCAATTGGGTATAGATCTTTACCAAAGTTATTTAAGTCCACTTATAATTTAAATTTGAAATTACATATTTACAAGTTCATAGGGTTGATGTGTTAAGTTGGTTCACCATTTGCACTAAACTTGAGGGAACGTAGGTTTAATTTCTAATTTAGGTTGAAGGACATTTAAGACTCATAATAATTATCATCACTTGATAGACTTAAGCCATTTTGTGATAAACACTTGCACTTTAAGTCTATGCACCACAAAATTTTGAATCAAGAAAGGTATTGTTATGCTACCAAAATTGTAGGAAAACATCTTTGCCTTAGAAAGTTTTTAAAGAAAAAATTTTTATCACACATTTTTAGGTAGTATAACATCATTATGCTGCCCAAAACATTTTGAATATTATTTCATAGACCTTCTTGCATAGAGTTTCAAATTTGTTCCTACATTTTCACACCAATCCAAGTCTACTTTTGTGATATTTTGTCTAAAATAGTTATAATGATCACCTTTGTCTAGCTTTTTTGTCAATAGAACAAAGTTTTATACAAATTTTTGTGAGAAAATAAACTATAGTTAAAGTGCCTTTTGTTTCATACCTGATACCTAGTTGACCAAGTTCATGTCCAATAATTGAATGCCTAGTGTTTGTTAGAAGTGTTTCAAATCCATTAGATTAAAACTTTCATCTATTTTCAAGGTCTAGCTTTTGACACCATTTGGCCAAGAGTCCTAGCACATGCCTTATTTGATCCTAGATTTTGATGCCACATTTGGCCAAAAGAGCTATCAACTTATAAAATCCTAGATTAAATAGATTTAAAACACTTTGACCTTAGATTTTGGTATTTTTATTTTTTGGTCCATTTACTTGCTTACCTTTATGTGAAAAGTGAAATATTAGATACTTGATGATAGATTATTTCTTCACAAATATTTGGATAAACCTTTTGATCCTTTTGACAAATCTAGACCAAGTTGAAGGAATCATTTATTTTAGATTTTGTCCTTTTTAAAGTTTGAATAAATCTTTGACCTTTTGTCACAAAGCATTGACTATGGATCGCAACATGTATTCCTACACTTGTAGTGGACTCATGTACAATCTAGGGATTAGTAATGTAGTTGTATAAGAAGAAATGGTGAAAGACCCCTATGTAAATATCATTTCTTATATGGTGGATTCTTATCCCTCTTATAACACTCAATTAGGGGCACAAAGCCAAGATCCATTAGCTAACTATCTGATTAACACACTAATTTACATAGAATAGGACCAAGAACAAACCATGCAATACTTAGGTACAATACCTATAGTGGATGATCCAGTACTTCAATAGTCATATTCTACTACTACAGCTTCCATGTATGATCCATTTTTATTTGAGCAACACTTGTTGGAAAACAAAGATGAGATTTTGGTTAGAGCCATAGAGGCAGGGGCTAAGTTTCCAGTAGACTTCCCCCATGAAAATTTACCAAGTCTAGTAAGAGTTCCCCACAATATCATTTATTATCAACAGGGTTCTTCTAGAAATCCTATGGCTCTAGTCCAGACAACGTACCAAGATCCTAATATATCTGATTGAAGCAAAAAAATCATGGAAGAGCACTTTAACCAAATGCAGAAAGTATATCAAAAATATCTAAATCTAGCACATGATTTCAATCAGATAAACATGGTAAGTAAGCCTCTCATTGACCTAGTTCCTTCAATAGGAGTGATGATAGAGTTAACTGGACAAGAAAATTTGAGTTTTAACCCATTTATACAAACTGCTTTGATAGAAAACTTGATACATATACCATTTATTGAAGGAGTGTCTTTAGATTCTACACTAAATAGTGAGCCAAACATAGTGGACAATGTGCAAACAACATAAAATCTTGATCAAAGTGGTAACATATGCAAATAACTAGCCAACAACATGTGCCTATAGTTAATCCTAAGAATAGGTTATCATACCAAGGGATAGGATTTTTTGCACCCCAACCTCAACCAACTACTTCCTCAACTGTACAACTTATGGGGTTAAGTAATAAAACAATGACCAATATCACACCTTAATGATAGAATGTGATGAATCCTACTCCCCCTCAATAGGTAGTGAGTAGTATTCCATAAAAATAGACATATTTTAGTGTATAAATGCAACAAAGGATGAATACATTATGACCTCAATTAGGGGCAATAAATATTCCACCTCGTTAGGTAGTGATGAACATACCTTTTCAGTTGTAGACTAATATGACATTCTAAAACCAAGTAATGACTAGTTAGCAATGTGTAAATATTGGTCAACGACAGATGTTGAATCTACAACCTACTTTCACTTCCTCATATGGATTCATGCAATAAAGAGGTCCTCATGTTTCTTAGGTACCTACTAGACAACCATTGATTCAAAATGTGTCACAAATCCAGAGACATGGTCTTGGTCCACAAGTTCCCACTCAACAACAAGGTTTGATTAGTTGGTAGGATGTCCCATTTCAACCATAGTAGGCACAATATAATTATATCCCTCCATCCCAACCACAAAATCCCCTAGGTCAAACCTTTATCACCAACCCAAACCAAAATATCATGCAGCCAAATGTGCAATTTTAAGTACATCCCAATCCATGTTTGCATATTCTTGGTCCATTCCCCAACCAAACCAATCTACCCCAATGGGTATCTCCATCATACCTTGGATAAAGTTTTCCACTTGTGACCTCCCAACCATCTATCCAAACCCAAATTCTGCCTCAAACCAATATTCCATCTAGTTTCCTATCCCAAGAATTACAACAAATGAAGGATACAATTGCTACCATTCAGGCTGGGAAGTAGGCCAAAAAGTTTAAAGTAGATGACATATGGTACTATCCATTCAACATGGAGCATTTTTATATACCATTTATTCTAGGATATGAACCACCAAAATTTGATAAATACAAAGGGAAAGGTGATCCTAAGGCTCATTTGACCAAATTATTTGTCTCATGTCAACCAGTGGCATATAGAGACATATACCTTTTTCTATTGTTTCCAAGAAGCTTCACTAGACAAGCCTTGGAATGGTTTTTAAAGTTGCACAAGAATTTAGTAATAGACTTTGATGATCTTTTTGATAAATTTGTGTAGCACATTTCTTATAATCTTGAACATGAGATTTCATTAGTAGACCTGACACAAGCAAAGCAAAAATTTGGGGGAGTTTTATGAGTTATTTATAGTGATGGAGAGCCATTCCAATCCACTTCACCCATATTTTACTAGATAAACAATTACCTGTTGTGTTTACCAAAAATTTATGTAATGAGATAGTCTATCATATGAAATTACAATGTGCACATACGTTCAAAGAGATCATTGATAAAGGTTTGTTGATCAAGAGAGCGCACATAAATAAAGGAGTCATAAATTTTAATTCAACTAATCAAAATAAAGGTAACAATAATGAAAATGACCAACATCCCATCCAAACACAAACATCACAATCGGCACACACCAATAACCATGAAAGACTGGAGTAATTCAACCGCAATAGGAATGTTGTGGGAAATGGAGTAACCAAATATCATCATGTCCAAACCATGCAGACATCATCTACACCACCTTTTCATCTTAATCTACCTAGAATCCTCTCCAACCAATGCTATAAGTGTAACAACCAAGACTTGTACAAAAAATATAGTAGCCTTTAACATTGCAAAGCCCTCGTCATAGAAGAACTATCCCTACATATCGTGTCTTTAGTGACCTAGGAGAACCTATTGAGTCTATATTTCATAATCTTGCTACCATTAATAAGATTATCTGGCCCATACCAAAAAATTATCCACAAGGCATTCCTTACCCTGATTGGTACTGTGAAAATAAATTTTATGACTATTATTGGGTCAACAGGCATAATCTATGAAGATGTGTCCAAATCAAGCATTTAATCAAGAATATGTTGGAGAATGGAGAGATAAAACTAGATATTAGTGATTCCACTTCCAATCAAAATCTTGGGATCTATCAAAACCCCTTTCTCCAACATAATAATCAACAATAGTAGAACAATCAACAACAATAATAAGGGCTAGTGAAACAACAAAATCAATAGTAGACAATTATAGAAGACACCAACACAAATTTTTATTTTAGATTTATTGTGGATGTCAATAGTCCATAAGAACATCTTAAATAATTTTTTGACCCAATCCACTATTACTAGTGATATATCCCCTAATAACTTTCAAAATTTGGTTGGACACATAGCTCTAGCCCAACAAGTCACATTCAACCAAAGTGATATGTCTTCCCTTGGCCCACTCCATAATAACCCATTATACATAAAGGTTTGTATCATATGACATAAAGTTAAATATGTCCTTACATACAATGGATCTGGCCTTAACATAGTGTCTTTAAAGCTCATCAAGCTTCTTGGGTACATAATGACTGATCTCCAACTAGAAACAATAACTATTAAAGCCTATGATAATCAAGAAAGAGAGTCATAAAGCACCATTAGTTTTATATTTATTATTGGGACTTTGACCCATGATACACTTAACCATGTGCTTTATATTGAATTATCATACAATATTCTTCTAGGTAGGCCTTGGTTACATGAGATTCATGCAGTCTCATCAACATTGTATTAAGGTATCAAGTTTTCCCACTTAGGAATGGAAGTAAATATTCTAGGAGATTTACACCCATATGAGTACTACAAGCATCTTAAGGCTGAGTTTCAAAGCTATAATTATTAGTACGGTATGAATCCAAGTTCCAAGTAGGATAGAGGAAAAGATATACTTATTGTTCCCTCATTGGATAATTACATAGATCATAATACCTTGGATTCCATTTCCCATATGTCACCTCTCCAAGCTTCTATTCATTTCACCATTTTGAATAATGGACAGGGAGAATATGTGACCCATGATACATTTCATATTGCTAATCTTCCTTAGAATTTGAAAACCTTTGGGTGACCTAAGGTTATCCCACATATGCATTGGTAATGAAATAACAAGGATAAGGGACCTATCACATTTGCATTAGCATCTGGCCTAAGACCTGACCCTCTTGAAGGGGATAAATCATGGTTATACAATGATGACCAAGTTGATTGTTATAAAAATACAATGTATCCTATTCTTAATAGGATCATGGAGCATCACAATTATGAAGGAAGAGGCCTTAGACCAAATCAACAAGGAACTATTGAGCCAATTTCCATGACTAAGTATGAAAGACCTTATGGACTTGGATTTAAACTGTCTGGGGGTAACCCCACATATCTTATTCAAACTCTATTACCAATGACTAGTGATGATGATGCTGACAATGAAGTAGAGTCTGATCATAGCATTACCTTTGATAACCTAGCTAAAACCAACTTGTTTGATAACAATGCCATTTTTACCCTTACCCAAGCCATTCATCACATTCTAGTGCCATTGTATTATCCCCAACTGATAGATTGGGATCACTAATAATCCAGTCTATCAATTGATGAGTTCTAGAATGATGAGGCATTCTATTATTTATTAGGCCTTAGAGACAATGTTCCATTGGGAGATCATAAATCAGGATTCTCAATCGCATTAGATCCTACAACCTATTTTGGAGAGCATGTGAACACCCTTAGCTGAAAGAAAACAAGTAAAACATTGAGGTCCCAAAGTGAAGACCTCTTTGAGGTACTTTTTGAGAAGGGAAAAAGTAAAGATAAAGGCCAATCTAGTGGTAAAAACCTATTTTAGGCACTATTAGATGGGGCTGCTCATTCTTCTTCAAATTTAGACTAGGAGACCACTAATGATGAACTTGCCTATAGATCCAAGTTCAATTTTGAGCAACAAGTATTTGATCAAATTATCCAAGAATTTTTGACTATTTTTGTTACGTGGCCAGATCTCCCATTAGGAGATTCAGATTCATCATGCCTAGGAGAAGTTGAAGAGCAAGTCCTAGCAAGGGACCCTAACATAGTCCAACTATTCAATTTACTACTTACTATCCTAGAAGATTGTTTGACCCTTCTAGTCCAAGATACAATAGAGGTAAATATCAAGATTCCATAAAAATTGAAATGGATAAAATTAGGAACATCTCTCACTGAGGAGGAACACAATGTCTTTGTAGCTCTTTTGAGAGAGTTTTTGGATATTTTTACATGGGCCTATTTTGACATGCTAGGTTTATACCCTACCTTAGTTCTGCACCACCTTATGGTTAAACCTAATGCCAAACTAGTAAAATAAAATCTTTGTAATATACATCCTTACATTATTGTATTGGTAAAGAAAGAATTGGAAAAAATCTTAGAAGCAAGATGTATCCAATCTATTGAATACTCTAAATGGATCTCTAATATTATACTTATTAGTAAAAATCTTGAAGGGATCAAAATTTGCACTAATTTTTGAGAAATCAACAAAGATTATCCTAAAGATGATTTTACCTCACCTAATATTGACACGATCATCGATTCCATGATAGGTTATGAAATTCTTTTACTTATGGATGGCTTTTCAAGACACAATCAAATCAGAATAGCATCAGAAGATTAACATAAAAAAAACATTCACCACTCCATGGGGAATATTTTGTTATCAAGTGATGCCATTTGGCCTTAATAATGCTAGAGCTACATATCAAAGGGCCATGACTATCATATTCCATGATATGATGCATGATATTATTGAAGACTATGTCGATGACATATTAGGTAAATCCAAAACTAGGGTTGACCATCCAAGAGTGATATGCAAGATATTTAAAAGACTACGAGAGTAAAAATTTAAACTAAATCCAAATAAATATATGTTTGGTGTAACTTCAGGAAAATTACTTGGCTTCATTATGTCTCATAGAGGTATTGAAGTCGATTTAGCTAAAGTCCATGCTATAACTAAGATACCACCACCAACTAATTTAAAATAACTCCATAGTTTATAGGGTAAGATCCAGTCAATCTAAAATTTCATATTTCAATTAATAGATAAGTGCCATCCAAATACACACCTTTTAAACAAAGGAGTTGCATTCTACTAGGATGATAATTGCCAAACAACTTTTCAACAACTCAAAGATTATCTTGTCAATCCACCTATTTTATTACCTCCTATGCGAGGAAAGCCATTATTATTATACTTATCAACTACCGACCATGATCTTGGGTCACTCTAAGCTCAACATGATGATAAAGGAAAGGAGCATGTTGTATACTTCCTAACTTGTACCTTGGTTACATATGAACATAACTATGCACCTATTGAAAAAACTTATCTAGCCATAGCTTTTTTAGCTTAAAAATTGCATCATTACATGTTGAATAATAAAACCATGGTCATTTCAAAATTAGATCCACTCAAGTATATACTATCTAAAATAAATTTGCAAGGTAGAATGGATAAATGGATTATGCTTCTCAATGAATTTGACATAAATTATATTAATAAAAAATCAATCAAAGGATAAGTTCTTATAGATCAACTTGTTGAAACACCTCTCATAGACACCCAACCACTCACTTTTAAATTTCTTGATGAATCCATCATGACCATCATGGACACACCCCTTGAGTATCAGCTCTAGAAGCTGTATTATGATGGTTCATTCATTGTACATAGATCAGGAGCATGACAATTATTTATTCAACCAAAAGGAGATCTAATCCTTAAATCATTTAGAATAAAATTTCCTTGTACAAAAAACATGGCTAATTATGAAGCACTTGTTTCAAGACTTTGAAAAGTAGTGCATTAGAATATATCTCATCTTTAATTTTATGGTGATTCTTAGTTAATCATCAATTAGGTCAAAAATCATTTTTAGACCAAAGATAACAAGATAGTTCCATATAAATCCATGGTTGACACTCTTAAAAAGCAAATTTCCAACATTCAATTTGAGCATATACTGAGGGTTAGTAACCGAATTGCAGATGCCATGGCTACTATTGGCTCTCTGATTTGACAAATAGATAAAGCTAGAGAGTATCAATTCCTCATCGATAATTTGTTAGCACCAGCTCATGAACCTTCAATCATTGCCATGATTTGTGATATTGTTGGTCTAAATTCTATCTATTAATTAGACCTTTACAACTACCTTCATGACCAAGTTATACCACCTAACCTATCTCAAAAACAAACCAAAGCCTCCATTCATCATTTCACTCATTATACTTTACTTGGATCCAATCTTTACCATCATAGTTTTGATGGAACTCTAATTTATTTTTTAACTTTGGTAGAGTCTATGTTAATGTTAAGAGAAGTTCACAAAGGAGTATGTGGAGCCCATTCTAACAGGGTAGTCCTATCCAAAAATATCTTTTGTACTAGTTATTATTGGCCCATAATGGATGTAGATGCCACTGCATATGTAAAGAAATGTGACAAATGTCAATGGCATGCTAATTTGATTCATGCCCCAACAAAAACTTTGAAACTGATGTTGACACCATGGCCATTTTCTACATGGGGACTTGACCTCATTGGGAAGATTAATCCCACTTCATATGATGGCCATAAACATACCCTTACTACCACCAAATATTTCACTAAGTGGGTTGAATCTACACCCCTCACTTACGTGACTGGAAAGAAAATTTCCAAATTCATCTTTAAACATCTCATTTACTGCTATAGTATCCCTTCTAACATTATATCTGATAATGGAAGATCATTCAAGAACAAAGATGTAGACCAATTATGTACTGAATACAACATCATCTAAAATTTTTCTACAACATATTACCCTCAAGGTAATGGCCAAGTTAAGGCATCAAACAAAACCATTATCAACATTCTCAAAAATATTGTCAATGATGCTGGTCATGATTGTCACCTCTAGATATTCCTTGTCCTTTGGGCATACCATACCAATCATCATACCCCCATAGGAGCCACTCCATACTCACTTTTTTATGGTACTAAATCCATCCTTCCCATTGAGGTTGAGTTACCTTCACTACACATCTCTTTTAAGCATGTCCTAGATGATCATGACTATCGAGTAGCTCCCCTACAAGAGCTAGATCTACTTGATGAAAAATGCATACTCGTGCCCAAAAATATTTAAGCATATGAAAATTGACTCAAAGGCCACTATATCGATGCATGAATTATAGAACATTTGAAATTGGTGATCTTGTTCTTAAATAAAACCACAAAAATACCACAATCGAGAAGAAACATAAAGGAAAATTCAAACCAAACTAGATAGGGCCTTTCATCATCACTATAGATTATGGATCAGGAGCATACAGGTAGATGGTGACAAACTTCTAGAGCTAATGAATTTTATTCATCTCAAGTGGTACTATGCTTGAATGCTAAGGTGTATTGTCTATAAAGACTATTTCAATTATACCATTTTATCACTATTATTCTCTATACACACACCACCCTTATTCATCCCCTTTCCCATATCTACTTTCCATTTATAACCTATCAATCCAGCATGTTCTAAATCCTAGCATGTTTGACCTTGGTTTTTTTCATTCATTACATAGTTTCAACATCAAAGTATTTGATTAGTTCATTAGTTAGTTCAAGTATTTTAGATAGGGAGTGTATTTTGGGATAGTGTGACAAAAGTTTCAACAATTGCATCCTTTTTTTGTTAGTCCTTTCTTACCACTAGTCTTGCTACTAATTATAATCACCTTTGGGAAAATTAGTACCATTAATCTATAATGTTGTGTCCTAGTTATAACTGCCTATGGGAAAACTAGGGGAATCACTAAGCCTTGACATGCCAACTTTCCACTTCTTATGTCATACTGTGTCTTTTTACCAACTATGCCTATTTTGTTTGAATTGGCTGCCACACTAGTCAAATTCCTCTACTAAAATGGTAGAGCTACAGTGACTTGAGGTCCTAATCTGGGACTGTGTAGGTAGTGCTCAATACTTGTTGAGGTTAGCTTAGTCACCCTTTTACCCATGCTCTCACCATTTTGTAAGCAACCTAATCCATGCTTTCACCATTTTGTGAGCAACCTAAGCCACGCTCTTGCTATTTTGAGAGAAACTAAAGCCATGCTCTCACCATTTTATGAGCAGCCTTAGTTGAATGCTCTCACCATTTTGTGAGCTTGAACCATTTAGTGTCTTGTCATTCTTGATTGAGTTGAGACACTCCAAAACGCTTCCAAAAACATTTGAAAAATGATTAGAAAAGAACAAAAACATTGACCACTTCTTTACCCTAAGGATTCTAAAAACCCTTACTAAAAAGAAAATCACTTGTCATTTAGTTTCCCCATCCTTTTTGGCTTTTTAACTCACACAATTTCCATTTTACAAGACTATTCCTATTCTTCTATCATATCCATTCTATTTGTTTTCCTTAGTTATCATATTCTTCCCATTCCTTGGGAGAACTACATTTGGCCTGAAATTTTTTATTGGATATTACATCCTTGTAACTATATAGATAGTGTCTACTTGCCTAGTGTATATGGAAACAACTCAGTCACCCACTTCCTTTTCTTCTTTTCTCCTTTTTGTTCATTTGTTAAGTTATCACCTATTTTCTAGGGGCAATGTTCATAGGGTTTTTATTGCATTGTTTGTTTATTTATTTTTTCTTATTTTATTTGTTTGTCTACCTATTTGTTTATTTTCAAAATTATTTCCTTGATTTAGTTTATGTGTGTTCATTGGGTGATTCCTTTCCCACACTTATACTCTAATCCATCCATATTCATATGTTTACATTGTCATCATGGTTTCTATCATTGGTGCATTATTTTCTATTGAGTATGTGATTATGGGAGTCAGTCCTCATGCATATTTTGGCCAAGTCCTCAAGATGTTATACCATGATGCCTATTGACACATTCTAAAATAAACCTAAGCTTCAAGAAGTATATTCAACAATAACAACATCTCTTCAACATCAACACCCTGATTCACTCCCAATCATATCCCAAATAGATTAATTAAACATGAAAGAATTTCAATCTTTATTAGTTCAAATTAGCATCTCCCAACTAGTAGGTTGTTCCAATTCATCATTACCCTCTGTGTTAAGTTATCATCATCCTTGGCCAAGTTTATCATGTTTGTCATAATCAGGATCAAATGATTAGAACCACATATGCGTAAATCATTGCACACCATCCCACCTGCATTTCTCAATGATTCTAACTTCCTTTGGGAAAATCATTATGTTGTCACCACTTTAATTTTTATACCTATACAAGGGCATGCTTTTATCTTGTTTGTCTATCCTAACTGGGGTAGTTCCATCTTCTTAATGATTATAATCGCCTTTGGAAAAATCATTGTGTTATCATACCATGTTGCCACTATTGGGGTGCAATGCTTATAACCACCTTTGGGAAAATCATTGCACACCATCCCACATGCATTCCCAACGATTTTGAATAATTTTTAAGTATCATTGTGTTTTCATCCCATCATCTTTCCTTTATTTGGTCCCTTCATTTCACTTCTTTATTTCTGAGGGAACATTTGCCGACCTGCTTGTGTCAACCATTCCCTCGAGGGTGCATCATATAGTTAGTTTATCATCATTGTAGTTGTAGGCATACATGACCTTTTCATTATTTGAGAAGACGTTACTATGATTATAAATTTTAATGCCTTCCCAAATAGGAGTAAACTATAGACACCTAAAATTGGCCACTAATAACCTCCATCCAGGCTTTTGGCTAATTTCCATCCAAAATCCACAATTTGGCCTAAAAACACTAAAATGCATTAAATGATGTGAAAATAACATATTCAAATACCAATTTTGGTTAGGGTATCCCTAAATGGGGAAATGCAATTTATGGGATAGCTAACTTTGATCAGATCAATTCGAGTCAAAATGCTAATTTTGCACCCACATGCTCTAGACTGCTCTTTCATATCAAATATTTTACACAATACTTGTGCCATTGTTATTTATTGTTGGTAACATCTTAAATTGGAATATGGTTCCAACATATCTGACATTGCCTTCCAATTCCAATTCAGTCAAATTTTGGACCAATAACAAGATATTTTGATCGATTTGAGTAATTTGTGCATAAAGTGCTTAATCATGGTTAAGAGATAATTAATCCAAATCAAGGTATAATTAAAAATTCTATGAAAAATTGTTGAATACTTATTTTTGGAAATGAATATTTAATATCTGCATCATTAAGTGACCTCATTTCTTGGGAAGACATCCCTAGGCCATAAATGCCACAAATATTAGGATTCATGCCCTCCATGCCTCATCAATGCCTTCCATGATGCCCTCCATGTCTCTTAATTTCCCCTTCTTCCAATGTCATGATGAGGATAATTAAAAAATTAATTCTAAAAATTGAATTAATTCTCAACCACACATCTCAATCTTGAGATGGATGGTTGAGGTTGATTCTAATCAAATCCAAAAATCTATAAATAGGAGGCCTCAAAACATCATTTCTAAGCTTAATTTGTGAAAAACTATAATGCAGGATTGGTTCCGAAAGTTTCATGAAAATATTGTTACCATGTCAAATTTATTCCAAGCCAAGCCAAGCCACAAGCCAAAGGTGCCAAAGAGAGATGAAGGTAGCCAAGCTTCCATTGCCAAGGAATTCATGAGCGCAAACTAAACAATCCATTACTACAAAGGCATTTGGAGCATCCAAGGAAGGTGAAGGAATTAATGTGTTTTATTCCTTGCTTTTTAGTTGTGTTTATCATTTGATTTTGTTAACTAAGCTCTCCCTAGTGTCTAGGCCTAGAGATGTTATGCTATTAGTGTGTTTATTTCACTTTGTTTGCATTTTGGAACTAACACCATACTAACCATCATCTCTTGAGTCAAATTCCCAAGTTACAGATGAATTTTTACTTTGTAGGTTAGTTGTAAAAGAAAAAAATAACTTAAATAAATAGTAAAACCTACAAAACAAAGGATTAAACTGTCAAATAAAGGTGTTAATTTTAAGTCTTTTAAACTATTGCTAAATTTACCATAGGGTGACTTCACCATTTAGTAGAGTGACCTCACCGATTCTAGGTTAACTTCCCCATTCTGTACGAAACCAGAAACAAAATTTTGGTGACTTCATTGATTAGCAAGATGACATTGTTAACTACTAGATGAGTTCATTATATCCAATAAAATAAATAAAAATGAGTTTTACCTTGTGCTATTTCGCTATTTGCTTGTCAAGTTCACCAAGACACAGGGCGACTCTACCATTTTTAAATCAAGTTCTATATTTTCATGGTAACCATAGGAAAACATGTAAATGTGACTTCACTAATTAGGTTCTAACCTCACTGATATGCAGGTAGACTTAATTTTTTTCTTTATAATTTTGTCATTTCTTATAAAATAAATAGAGATAATAGAATAATATAAAATGATATCACTAACATGCAGGGTGGCCTCATTGATTACATAAGTGACCTCACTAGTCCATAGGGTAACTTTATCAATACACATGGCAAATTTGATGATACATAAGGTGACTTCATTGATTTCCATAAAATACAAATATAGTAAATTTAGAATAAAATAAGTAAATCAACACCAAAATATGGTTGGATTGATTAACTAGAAGACTTAAAGAGTATATAAATACATCCATATTTAGAGAGAGTCAAAGGCTCACAAATGTGCAAAAACACAAATAAGTTTGGTCAATCTAAAAAACACATTTTATTTAATGGATTAAACAATTATATATAGTTAAACCACTCCTATAAACAAGGAGGTTGCTCCAATTGCTCTTCCTATTGGTAGACATAAAGGAAAAAATGATTTAATATTATTAAAAAGGAGAAAATAAGTGTCAAATAGGAAGTCAAATAGTCTTGGAAAGGAAGGGTCATTTGAGGAAATTCAAGATTCATGTGGAAAGCTTTTATAAGCATTTGTATGAGAAATTGTAATTTAGACCATTTTGAGTGAATGAGAAATAAATCATTTGGGTCTCATTTATTTGTCTTTGTTATTTCTTGTTTTTAATAATTTACTTGAAAATATGGTTATTCATTTGAGTTTATTTGTAAATTCTACAAATATTTCATATTCTACCATTTTGCCACTAAGTTATTAATAACAATGGTGTGGCTTGCTCTGTGTATTCAAGCCCAGAAAAATTTATCATTATTTCCTATCATTTAATGTTTTGTGTAAATCTTCTTATTTGTTACTCTTAATAGAGCACATGTTTGGGTGGCTATCCTTCCTCAATTATGGTAAGGCGTGAAACATTATAACGCTATTTAAAAGGAATTGGTTGTCTTTAAAAGTTCCTGGTAGTATGTATTATCTTAAATATGAAGAGAGCGAAGCCCCTAGTGTAACTTGATTGCTTGTCAAAGCCTATGGGTCCTTCAATTTACCCATACCAAGGAAACAAATTGAATTATATTTATTGTGAATGGAGTTGACTATGTGGGACTTGAGAATTTTTTTATGATTTAAATCTATTGATCCATAAGGGAAGTACACCCATCAATAGTAAGTACATCACATCTCAAGTTCAAGACATTCTAGATATGAGCTATGGACACTAAGGAATAATCAAATTAAGATTAATGTCTCAATAAATTTTTAGACCGTACACTCCTTAAGCCAATGGATAAGTGGAAGAAGGTTACCATAGGTTGAGTGAAAATTAAAGTTAAAATATCACTCATTATTTCAAAATATGTTGACTATGGATCAAATCGTATGGCATAAAATATGCTCATGCAGGAGCACAAGGAAATGTTACACTTAAAAGAAAAGAAAGAGGAAAGAATAAGAGTGGCTAGTAGACTCTTTCTTGGTGATGTAAATGGATTTGGATCTTATTGATATTTACGCATCTTAACTCTTCCCACATGATATATATTATAAAATTTCCAATGAAGGTAGAGTGTTTCTAAGTTTTGAAAGATTATAAATGTATTTGAAATTAGTGTTGTAGAAGTGGATGAACTCTGATATGCGAGGCCATGGAGAGTAGGAGTAGGTGTAGTGTATATTATCAAATATATTTGTAATAGATTGAAATTTGTAAATTTTTTAAATGTTTAGGGCCTTTTTATCTCAGGACAAGACACATTTTAAGCTAGGGGGAGTGTTCGTAGGAGTTTTGTGTCTTGAGACGAGACATATTTTAAGTTAAGGTGAGTGTTGGTAGAGGTAAAGGATAAAAATGATTTAATATTATTATAAAGGATAAAATAGGTGTCAAATAGTCTTGGAAAGGAAGAGTCATTTTTTAAAATTCAAGAGTCATGTAGAAAGATTTTATAAGCATTTGCATGGAAAATTGTAATTCAGACCATTTTGAGTGAATGAGAAATAATTCATTTGGGTCTCATTTATTTGTATATATTATTTCCCTTTTTTAATAGTTTATTTACAAGTCTAGTTATTCATTTGAGTTTATTTGTACATCTCCGTAAGGAAATTACTTAGATGTTCACATAGAATAATTATATATCTCATAGAATAAGCAAAGATAAGAGATCATCTAGTAATAATTGATAGTAGAGAAGAATAATGGATAATATAATAAAACCACTTCAAGGGGGAAACCTCCACAATAATGTAATAAGAGCATAATACTTAATATTATGATCAAAGACTAACCGCTACCTCCTATATATAGTCTACTTAGCCATGGTTATTCCATAGGCTGACCTAACTAAGAACATATAGAAATATAACAAGAATATAAAAGAGGTATGTAAGCCATAAGTCATTGACACATATCCCTAGACATGCCAAAGGTTAAGAGCATAACATGTCCCTCCCTTTCAAAACAATGTTATCCTCAATGTTAAATCAATTTTGGATGTTAATGCACAAAGAATTCATCCTCCTCGATGGTATCTTCACATGGCAGATTCTTCCATTTGATTAGGTACTCCTTAGTCACTCTAGACCATAGGTAATTAGTGTACATTTGAAGGATTATGTCAAGATAAATAATAACTTTCCATTCATCATCTAATTCTGGTAACTTAGTTTGAGTAACAACTTTATGTCCAATGACTTTCTTCAATCATGATACATGAAATACTAGATATATGTGAGTGGATGAAGGAAAATCTAACTTGTAGGCCACACTACCAATTTTATGGAATATTTGATAAGGCCAATAATACTTAGGGCACTACTTGTTATCATTTTTTATTTCTTCAAGGACATGCTTATATGGTTATAAGTGAATAAAGACCCAATCGCAAATGTTAAATGCCTCTCACTCCTATGTTGATCTACCTGATGCTTCATGTGATTTTGGGCCATGGCTAAATTTTCATGCAAACATAGAAGGACCTTCTATTTATGGTGAATATGTTCCTCAAATACATGAACCTTAGGATGTACCTTCAAGGTTGAAGTGATGGATGGAGGGTGGTATCCATAAAAGGCCACAAAGGGAGACATTTTAGAAGAACTATGAATGAAAGTATTATATCACCATTCAACAAGTGGCAACCAATAAACCCATTTATCTTATTTATCATAAATAAGAAAATGGAAATATCCTTATAGACATTTGTTGACTACCTCAATTTGTCCATCTGATTGAGGATGTTAGGATGAACTATGAGTCAACTTGGTGCCCAAACATGCAATTAATGTAGTCCAAAAATTACTAGTGAAAATGGGATCTCTATCACTGATAATGATCTTAGGAGTACCATGCAGTTTCTAAACTATATTGATAAAATCATAAGCTACTGTACTAACAATAAATGGCTATGATAAAGAAAAAAAATGAGAATACTTATTGAGATGGTCCACAACAATCTTGATAACAATTTGAACATTAGATATTGGTAACCTTGTAATTAAATCTATAGGCACCTCTTCCTAATGATGGATAGGGATGGACAAAGGTTGAAAGAGACCTAAGTTTTGATGGTTTCACCTTTATTTTGTTAACAAATCATACGTTTAGCCACATATTTATAGACATACCCCTTGAGTCCTTCCCAAAACAAATCCTTCTTGATTCTATGATAGGTTTTCAAAAATCCTAAATGACCCCCAAGTGGAGTTACATGAAGTTCTAGAATAATTTTTTGTTTGAGAAGAGAAATCTTACATAGGTATAATATATCTTTATATTATAATGCATTACCCTTACATGTGAATTTTTCAAATCTACCAAACCATGCTGAAATTTTGAATCAAATCATGGGTAGCACTATCATTTTTCCATTTTGATCTCGCTTCCTTTAGCCAATCTGCCTGCCATATGGTCATGGCACATAACAATGGCTCAACTAATTCATTCCTCCTAGATAGTTCATCTACCACCACATTTTCCTTTCCTTTCTTGTAGACTATTTAAAAATCATAGAGTCACATCATAGTTACCTATTTATGTTATTATTATGATGACAAACATTATTCCAAAAATATTTGAGATATTATTATCAATATTTACTTGAAAATGATGACACATAAAATAAGGTCTCCATTATTTGACTACATGCAGAATAGCCATCATTTCCTTCTCATAGATGGGCTTGGAATGATTTTTACCCTTTAGTTGGTGACTTTCAAATTCAAGTGGTCTACCTTCTTACATGAGCACATCACCCATACCATATCCAGATACATCACATTTAACCACAAAAGCCTTCAAAAAATTAGGAGTGGCTAACACTGGAGTGGTGAACATACCCAATTTTAATTATTCAAATACCTTGATAGATGTATCAATCCACTGGAAGGATTATTTATTCAACAAAGAGGTGAGTAGTGCTACAATGATACCATAATTTTTGATAAACCTACGATAGTAACCAATCAGCCCCAAAAATCCCCTGAGTTGCTTGAGTTTCTTAGGAATTGATCAATCCACCATTTCTTGGATTTTTTCAGAATCTATTTTCACTCCATGTGAAACCATATGACCCAAATACTCAACCTCACAAGATTAAAAATTACATTTAGAAGGTTTGGCATAAAAATAATGTTGTTTCAGAATTAAGAGTGCCTGTTTCACATGTTTTAAATGGTCTTCTCAATTTTTATTGTAAATGACGATATCATCAAAAAACACTAGAATAAATTTCATCAAAAATGGGCTAAAAATAGTATCCATCAAACTATAAAAGGTGGATGGTGCATTTGTTATACAAAAAGGCATAACCATAAACTCATAATGGCCCTCATGAGTTTTTAAATCTTTTTTGGGTATGTATTCATCACGGATCCAAATTTGATGATACCCAAAACATAGATCTAACTTGGTAAAATAAAGAGCACCATTCAATTAATCTAGAAAATCATCAATGACAGGAATAGGAAACTTATCTTTAATAGTGTACTTTTTGAGATATTTGTATTCAGGGCACATCTTCCAAGTGTCATCTTTCTTTCTCACCATAACAACTAGTGAAGAATATTCACTTTGTCTATAGTGAGTGATTCCTGCATCCAACATCTCCTGTACCATCTTTTCAATTTCAATTTTTTGGGCATAGGGATACCTATATGGCCTAATTTTGGGTGATGTACTACCAAAAATAAGTTTTATGGCATTATCAAGTGTGTGACTAGGTGGAAGTCCTTTTGACATGTCATTAAAAACAACATAATGGCCATCAATAACTTGTTATAGATCAAGAGGTGTAGATGGCTAAGTGGGCTAGACTTCAATGGAAAATAAGTGAGCTACAAATCCTTCAACACCTTTTCAAAGAATCTTTTTCATTTGATAGGAGATAATAAGTTATAGAGATTTAACCCTTAATCTTCTTAGATCAAATATCTTACCCTCAAAATGAAAACACATGAATAATTCTTGAAAATTCATCTTAATAGTGCCCAAAGTGGTGAGCCATTGTACTCCAAGAATAATGTTAGCTCCACCTATGGGAAAAGGAAACATAGGATAATCCAATAAGTAGTCTCCCATGGCAATCTTAATACTATGGCATTTTTTGAATAGCTAATAGTACCAACATCTAAAATCATGACTTGGAAGTCTAGGTGGGATAAATGAAATAGTTCAAATGAGTAACCAACTTACTATTGATAAAGTTGTGTGTGCTCTCAAAATCAATAAATATAGTGACCTTCTATTTATTAAGGAAACCCACCACCTTAAGAGTTTGGGGAGTGCTAATATCTAAAAGGGAATGATAGGAAATAGTAAATTGAGAGTCTTTAGATTCCTCCCTAGGTCCTTCTGCATCCTCACTAATTGCCTCCTCATCTTATTCATCCTCATGGGCACCTTCGATGTAAAATCGATTCTTTTTAGAATAATGATGTCCTTTTCTCCATTTTCTATCATAACCATAACACAACCCTTTAGATATTTTTCCTCAATTTGTGAAGGTGTCAATCTAATGGGTTAAGGGAATGATGGTGCTTGAAAGGTGCGATCATGACCAATAGTGAAATTTTTCTATTTGACCATATTTTTTTATTCTACCATACATTCCCTTGAAATAAATTTTGATACAGATGATAGGTTAAACATTCAAAACTCCAATTGGATGCTATCTTTGAGTCTACCAAAAAAACTTAGTCAAATTTTCCTTAGTGATGTCTTCCACTCGTAAGGATCGATTCTAAAGTTGATGAATATAATCCTTCACAGTTCTTGTTTGACATAGTTTGGCTAACTAGCTAAAGTAGTTCTTAGAGATATTATTATGATAATGAGGCAATGAATCAATAGTGAAAATAGACAATGTAACATGAGTAGCCTTATTTTTATTTTGAGTACACAATCAATGATACCAAATGAACTACTTAGGTTCTAGATATAGAGATGCCACTATCAACTTTTGAGAACTAGGAGTTTGGTGCATATCAAATAAATTATTAATTTGGGTAATCCAAGTGAGAGGATCCTTACCATCAAACTTATACATGTTCTCTTTTGGTAACATCGATTTCACATTAAGATTAGAGTTAGTAGTGTTGAGAGGAGGAGGACCCGAAGGATGAAGAGGAGGGTTGTTTGGTTGTAACTAAAATTAAATGGTATCCAATTGTGTAGTGATCTGATGCAATTGAGTGTGCACCCCATTAATCTCTCCATGAATTATTGAAACATCAGTTTGAATTGTAACAAACTCATCCTACTGTACCAAGATCTTTATGTTTTTTGAAGTTGAGAAATCAATGGATCTAAAGTTCTAGATTCCATGTCATCCCTAAATAGAGTCTTAGGCGTTTCTTGCCTCCTTTTTTCCCTTGAGTAGTAGGACCCTCCATGAACAAACCCTAGGAGGGTTTTTTTTGAAAAAAAAGTGTACTAAAATATGGTACCTTTATGATAACCTTACTAAGATGAATCCAATGATTACTTTTGTGCACTAGGGTGAAAACATTTGGCACCAAGAAAGTGTATCGATAGAATATACCATTACGATCATCTCACTAAAACAAATCCAATGATTGCAAATGTGTAAAGGGATATTTTTTTCTAGACTTTTTTTAGATTTTTTTTTCAAAAAAACATTTAGAATAATATTGCATTGACATGAGAAATTAATTCTTCTTAGATTAAAAGTTATGTTTTTTTGCTCCTTCCAATTGCAAAAATCATGCCTCACAAAATTTAAGAAAAATGCCACAAGAAACTTGACCAAATCGAAGATTTGATAACACTTGTAAGAAAATTAGTTATATGTGTGCATAGAATAATTATATATCACATAGAATAAACAAAGATAAGAGATCACACAATAATAATTGATAGTAGAGAAAAATACTGGATAATATAGTAGATCCATTTCGAGGGGGCAACCTCCACAATAATGCAATAAGATTAGAATACTTAATACGATGATCAAAGACTAAACACTACCTCCTATATATAATCTTCTTAGCCATGGTTATTCCATAGGCTAAATTAACTAAGAACATAGAGAAATATAACAAGAATATAAAAGAGGTATGTAAGCCACAAGACAAGCACACATATCCCTAGACACACCAAAGGTTAAGGGTGTGGTAGATAAATGACAAAAATGATTTAATATTATTAAAAAGTAGAAAATAGGTGTCAAATAGGAAGTCAAATAGTGTTGTAAAGGAAGAGTCATTTGAGGAAATTAAAGAGTCATGTGGAAAGCTTTTATAAGAATTTGTATGGTAAATTGTAACTTGGACAATTTTGAGTGAATGAGAAATAAATCGTTTGAGTCTCATTTATTTGTCTTTGTTATTTCCCATTTTTAATAGTTTACTTGCAAATCTGGTTATTTATTTGAGTTTATTTGTAAATATTTACAAGTATTTTATATTCTTCTATTCTTCCACTAAGCTACTGTTAACACTTCCCATAAATTTCTCACAATCTCCTAAGCTAGTGAGTTGAGTGAATCATACCAAACTCATGTAAAAAACTATTATATCAAACTTTTAATATATATTATTGTTAGATAACAATAATATTAACTAACTTATCATAAGTAAATAGTATTTACTATATGGTAAATAACTAATTACCATGTAAATACTATAATTTTATAACATTCCCCCTTTAGTGTTCAAATGGGGTGAGGAATTCGAATGTCATTTTCAACCGATAATGCATTTGATTATATAATAGTAAAACTTGGTTTTATTGAAACATAACTTTGGGAATTATTTGATGACTCATGATAATACGATGACATACTTGACAAAAGACCCTTAAGGACCCTAATTTTGAAAATAACTATATTGACTCTTTTATAATGATAACCACATGACAATGGACTATTATTGATAAGGAGGACTTAAAATAAATAAATAATAGACCACTTATTTTTGATAATATAAAATAAATTTATTAATTATGACAATAATAACAAACTAAACTATCAATAACCTATATTATCAAGACAAAAAAATAATTAAATATTAATTTTCTTAAAAAAGATTGAACAACTATTCAAAATAAAAGCATTATCCATGCTATAACCTGAAAAACAATTGAGTCTTTATACTGTAAATCCAAATGCTAAACAAAATGATTTCAAAAAATCCTATAAAAAACCCAATACTTTTTTTACAAACTAAATATAGTGGAAACTAAATTTAAAATAAGATATACCACTAAAATATAAGATATATTTTTGAAACCTAAAATGAGGGTTCTTCCTTTACTGTGAATGAATATTAGAAGAATTTATGGGATGTGTGAGCAAAAGGAGATGGTGAGTAAAGATATATGGTTGGGTTTGTGAGTCAAAAATAAAGTTCAAAGATTCAAATGGAATCCATGTCATAAAAAATGGGGTCGATGCCAAAAATATGGGTGTTGAGTGAAATGATGTTCTTTCTGAGTCGAGTTGTGGAATGAGCTAAGGGAGATAATAAGAGGATGTTAGTCACAAGGAGGAAATACTATTTTGAAGGGATGAGATTAATAAATAAAGATGAAGATGAGTGCTCGGTTAAACACAATGCCTAGATCTTTTTGAGAAGTATTGTCATTGATGTTAAGGTTGATGTCATTGATGTTAGGGTGCATTTGGTGAAAATGCATGTGGATCGATCTTTGAGAGAATTTGAAGGCAACCTAATGATTATTATATTGGTTGATGTAAATATTTTTTTAGTGATGTGAGAGTTATATTTGATGATTTTTCTTGTTTGATAACATTGAAACAAACAATTTTGAGTACTACTTCTTGAGTACAAAGTGTCTTGAGAAGCCTAGTCTAGACCATGTGAGAAGATGTGCATAGTGAAGTTTGGTGAAGTAAGTAAAATATTGTGAGAGGTCTTTTAGAATTGTGTGATCATTAAATATAAGTGTAGATACTTTTATAAGTGTTTCAAGGTTAGTTTTTAAATTTTAAGTGCTTAAAAATCCTAGTCATGGCACTAGTCATAACATGAAAAGACCTTGTGAGAAGGTATGAATATGATGGCTTGGTGAGGTGAGTGCACACAAGCATGAATGGATGTATAAGGTTTATTGAGCATGAATCTGAGGCATTTTATCACTCATGAAAGGTTTAGGGTGAGCCTACAAGGGTAATAGCTTTAGATAAAGTTTGTATCTAGACCACTCATAGACCCTACCTGGCTTGATGAGGCATCATGATCTATTATCAAGTCATATAAAGGATTCATGGAACTATTTAATCATGAGAAATGTTTATTGAGTATGTGATTTAGGTTGAGAGACATGGAAATATTCATGAAGGTTAGTTTCAAAGCCTAATGTAATGCATAGGTTAAGGTCTAGAGAGCAAAGAGAGAGAGAGAGAGAGAGAGAGAGAGAGAGAGAGAGAGAGAGAGAGAGAGAGAGAGAGAGAGAGAGAGAGAGTGGCCTAATGAGGGGTCATGTTAAAATTTTAAGATGTTTGATCTTCTATGAGTATTTATAGAGGTATGATATGTTTTTAAAAATATATTCACAAATTTTTAGGTCATAGTTTTTAATAAAAGGCATGAAAAGTAATTTTGAGGTCTTTCAAGTACATAGAATGAAGACATGCAAACCCAAGAAGGAATCTCAGGTATTCATTGGCGTGTATAACCTCTACATGGGATCCTAAGATGTTAAATATATATGAGAAAGGATATTAGATAATAGATATGGGAATTGGTTTTTAACTTAAGGAACAATCCTTTATGAATAATTGTTAACACCAAAACCTATGTTAAACCTCTCTAAAACCCTAAAAAGGGCCTGATGTGAAAGGATTTTTTCAAAACATCCTATAATGGTATCAAATGGATAAAAAAACTATTTGATTTTATATTGAACTCTCCCAGTCACTTATAACTATGATTGAGTTGTCAGGTATGTGAGTAGATCCTACAGGGAAGTGCAGATTTCTTAGATTTTTGTTATAGTAGTCAGAGTTGACCAAGTCAAAGTTTACAAATTTATGAAGGTTAAAGCTTGATACTCATAGTTTATTTCATTTGTGGTTTATATATTAGTTCTAGTTCTCAAGTTTCTAAACTATTCATCCAAGTTAACTAGTCTTTACTAGGCCTAATGGTGCAAACAGTGAGAAACCTAGGCAACAATAAGAAGATGATTAGGAATGTGTTATGATGAAATAGTGATGAAAAAAAGTACATATATATATATATATATATATATATATATATATTAATTTTAATACATTATAATTTTTGATATAAGTTTTAGAGGTTGGTGATTATAGTGGAAAAGTTGCTCCCAAATTGAACTATCTGTTCAGATGAGACAACAAGATATAAGGTTATGAGATTGGTCTAAAAGACCAATATTTACATTTGATAATATTATATTTATATATAATAATGGTATAATAATGTCATTGGATCATCTAAATTCATAAAAATTATTTTAATATGTTTATATAGGTGTTGGAGGTCTGAGTCACCATGACTGTGTTATAAGGTAAGCTCGTAGTTCTAGGTAAGCAAGTTGCATTGATGAGTTTGAAGCTATTTGACATGAGTTGATGTATCTAATGTATATGGTTTTTTTTTTTGTGAATTGAAATTAGTTACCATTATTTTGGAAATCTTTGAAGTTAGTAAATGTAGTTGAAATGTTGAAGCCAAAATGTCTTGTCTGGTTCTAGTTTGATTGTGTGTAGTGAGATCAAAATATTGGTCTTCAAGACCAATATTTAACATTATAACTTGTGGTTTTTGTATGGTATATATATTTAAAATTATATTTTTAAAGTATTAGTGGTCATTTTAAGTGTTATTTTAGGTGTTAAAGATCAAGTTTTTCATGATTGAGTTTTGGAGTGTTCTGGTAGTTCTGAGTGGGCTATTTGTAGAGAAATGTTTGAGTCATTTTGAATTGAGTTATGAAATATAAATAACATGGTGATGTTATTAAGTTAATTTATTTTATTTTCATATTATTTATTATCATGGTTATGTTAATAAATTGTATACATGCTTAAGTTTTGTTTGGCAGACTTTCTATATGTTCACATGCCTAATTATAAACAGTGCTACAAGGTGTTCTTCAAGTGGTGGTTGGATAGAAAAAGTGTCATGGAAATAATATGAGATTATTAAGTTTCTATTTTAGTGTAATATTAAGTTTTTATACCATTTTTGGAGTTTTAAAGTGTTCTAAGGAAGGCAAAGTGTAATGTGTGCTAATGAAGGCTTAATTGAATTAGGTCTCCTTAAGGCCTAAAAGAGGTTTTGGTATTTTGAGTTGAAGATGAACTATTATAATGATTTATTCATGTATGAAATATGTTATAAGACCTATATAAATTGTAATACAAGTTTTCAATTATTTATGGCTGACCAATAAGGATATGAGCAAGAGAAATGGTATATATAAAGTAATTTTATGCATATTGGTGAGTGAAAAGGAGAAGCGAATGAAATTGAGTAGAAAAAGTTATTGTAGAAAATAAAAGGAGAGTAGAAGATCATTCATGAAGATATGATAGTGTGTTTTCATATGAATATCAAGGTCATATGACTTAATCAAGTCTTGAAGAGACCTAGTTGAGCGAAGAAATCTAGAACGTAGTTTAAGAGGAATAAGAGTGTGAAGAGCTAAAGAGGTGGCCACTATGTATTGTGTAAGAAAAAAGGTGTTATGAAGGTGATAAAAGGTTTAATGTGGTTTATTTGGTTCTGATTCATCTAGGGTGTTGGTACCTTCTCACAAGTTGGTGCTTGCTAAAGCCTAGCTGATTTGATGCTTAGCTAGTTGGGGTTAGTGCTCCATGTGGAGTCAGTGCTTCAATAAATTATGATATTTTAAATTATAAGAATATATTCAATTTGTAAGGATCAGTGGGTTTTCTTCTCCTTGAGGTATTCCCACATATATTATGTGTTATCTTGTGTAATATTATTTTATACTTGTATGGGTGATTTTTTATGCATTGGTTGATCTATATGTTGATGTGATGATTCATGAATGCTAAGGAGAAATTAAAATAAAGTTTTAAGAAACTAATTCACCCCACATCATTGATTTTTATTTCAATATTAGGTATCAGATAAGGTCCTTTGAAGTGGGTCTAATAGCCTAAAATAAATCTTAGAAGCAAGGATGGCTAGTTAACAAGCCCAAGGTGGTTTCTCTACTAGTTAGGCTCCATTATTCAATGGGATTAATCATGAATTTAAGAGCATCATAATGAGGAGATATATCATTTGAATGGTCCATGACATATGGTAGTAATTTTTTGATGGATACACTCCACTTATTACACCACTAATTGATGCAATAGGAAAAAAGGAAAGTGAGAGCAATTCCAAGGAAATGACTTCCATTCTATGTGGCATATCAAAGGTAGAGATTGTGAAGGTGATTCACTATGAGTCAACCAAGGTGATATGGGACAAATTGAAGACTATCTATGAAGGAGACACTAAGGTGAAGATGGCTAAATTTTAGACCCACTGGAGATAGTTTGAAAGTTTAAAGATGAATGAAGATGAAACCATTGCATCTTACCTATTGAAGGTTGATGAAGTTGTCAATGTCATTAGAGGATTAAGAGAAGTAGTGAAATAATCTAAAGTTATTTAAAAGATATTAATATGACTATCTCCAAAGTTTGATTCTAAGGTGTTTATAGTAGAAGAGATGCAAGATTTGGATAAGATAGAGGTGGATGTGCTTCATGGGATATTGACTGCCTATGAGATGAGAACAAATGAAGGAAGGCCTCCCAAGAAGGAAGAAACATTCAAAGATAAGAATAATTCAAAATCTAAAAAGGTCAAGGATGAGGTATGTTCATATGTTTTTGATATTGAAATGATAGCCATGTTTTCTAGGAAATTAAGGTTTAGATTTGGTTAGTACAAGGGCAGGGTGCCTTTTGAATGTTTTCACTATGGTAAGATTGGTCACTTTGCATCTAAGTGTCCTAACAAGGATAAGACTGAGCAAGATGAATATCATGGATATGATAAGAAGGTGTATAAGACTGATAAAAAAAAGAAATATTATAGGAAATATGAAGATAGGAAAGGGTTATTCAAGAACAAGAGAAGTTTGTATACCAAATAAGATAATAACTCATCTGATGTGACACAAATACATTTGATAGTGATGATGATAGTAATGGACATGAACATGACAATAATAAAACCTTATTCATGGATATAGAGATAAATAATGAGGGTTAATCAAAAGGAAAAGACCTTATGGATGATGAAGAATCGGATGAAAAAAAGACTAAAGTAAAACTTGAGGTAGAATTAGTGAGTGCTCTAGAGGAGTTGAAGTTTCAAAAAAGAAATAATCACAAACGAAGATCACAAGTTAAGGACTATGAGGAACATATTGGTTTATTTAAGGATACACTAAGTAACACATCCAAGGAGTATGATGAGATCATCAATCAAATTGAATCATAATTAGAGATAGTCAATGCTAGCTTAAAAGCTAAAGAGGAAGAATGCATTAGGTATGAAACTGAAATGTAATCCTTGAAAGTTGATTTGAATCAAACATGTATCAAGTTGAATACCTTCATGAAGTTTGAAAATAGTACTAATTCTCTAGATAACATCTTGAGTAGTCAAAATTTTTCAAGTGATAAGATAGGCCTTGGTTTCAAAGAAGATCAAAAAGAGGTAGATCAAGTTAAGGAGAAGGCCAACATGAAGAGACCAATCAAACAACCTAATGTTATGAGGTATGATAATTCATTCAATGGTTACTATTATGCATATAATTAATTTGGTCATAGAGTAAGAGAGTATAGAAGACGCTCTACAAATGAATCTGCATGAGCTTATGAAAAGAATCATCAGTCAAGAGGTATGAATGAGTTTTTTTGCTAAAGTTGTCATAATGTGGGACAAATTTCAAGGCTCTTCACTAATATAATGATAAGAACATCAAGTCAAAATAAGAGGTTTGAATCCCTAGAGTGCAAAAGAGAAGGAAAATGAATGTGTGGAAATCAAAGATAGTAAATGTGAGTCATGATCAATCTATAAGTCTAAGTGGATTGTTTGCTATGATAGAACACACTTCAAATGTGAAATTAAGTTAGGAATATCTATTATCAGCTCATATTATTTATCAAATGGTTGATGAAGAGTTCAAGCCTAAGGTGCCAATCAAGCCTAAAAGCATCATTAAGGATATTCAGTCTGATGAGAGCATAACGATCTAAAAATCTACTAAGATTGTGTTATTTTAGTGCTTGATAGAAAGGGGTGACTCCATTAGTCTTCATGGAGACACTCTTTAGTTAGTAGAAGCATGATGGATGATTGGTTTGAGGGGGAGCTATTTAGATTGTTCATAAGCTCCAAGTTTTCATAGAAGAGTTTTTGAGAGTACTTACCAAAGAGGGAGAGTGGTTCCAGAAGTTGCAACATGTATGACCCTTTATTATTAATGTCAAAGGGGATAAAGTTCAAGAAAGAAGATTGACCAGATTGGGGGATATGAGGGTGATCATATTAAATAATATTATTCCATCAATAGTAAAGGGGGATTTTGTTGAAAAGTGTTATTATTGATGTCAATGTTGATGTCAGGGTGCATCTAGTAAATATGCATGGTGAGTGGTCTTTGAGAAAATTTAAAAGAAAACTAATGATTTTTATATTGATTTATGTCAATATTATTGTAATGGAATGATATTTATATCTAATGAGTGTTTTTGTTTGATAACATTGAATTAAGCATGTTTGAGTACAAGGTGTCTTGAGAAGCCTAGTCTAGACCATGTGAGAAGATGTTCATTTTGAAGTTTGGTGAAGTAAGTAAATAGAAGTTTGTGAGTGGTTTTTGAGAATTATTTTTTCATTCAAAATAAGTGTTTGAAGGTTAGTTTTTAAATTTCAAGTTCTTAAAAATCCTAGTCATGACACTAGTCATAACATGAAGAGACCTTGTGAGAAGGTATGTCTATGATGGATTGGTGATAGTAGTGTAAACAAGCATTAATGGATGTATAAGTTTACTTGAGAATGTATGTGAGGAATTTTATCACTCATGTGAGTCTTAGGGTGAGCCTACAGAGGTAAAACCTTCATACCGAGTCTACAACTAGACCACTCCTAGACCTTGCCTAGCCTAATGAGGTATCATGATCTATTTTTAAGGTATATAAAATATTTATGTCACTACTTGAGTATGAGATATTTTTATTGAGTATGTGATTGAGGTGGAGATCACATGGAAAAAAGTATGAAGGTTAGTTTCAACGCCTAATGTAATGTACAGGTCAAGGTCTAGAGAGCAAAGAAAAGAGCATGGCCTAATGAGGTAATGATCATATTTGAAGATTTTTGAGATCATGTGAGCATGGAAATAGGTATGATATGATGTTTATAGTATGTTCACAAATTTTGAGGTCATGGTTTACAATAAAAGGCATAAAAAGTGGTTTTGAGGTCTCTCGAGTACATAAAATAAAGGCATGCAAACCTAAGGAATTTCATGTGTTCATTGTAATGTGTAACATTTGCATGAGATATTGATATATTAATTATATATTATTAAGGGTCCTAGATAATAACTTAAATCATTGGATTTTGATTTAAGCGGTAAAATATTATGAATAATTATTAACACCAAAACTTGTGTTAAACCTCTCTAAAACCTAACAAGGACCTGATGTGAAATATATTATTAAAAACAGCCCAAAATTGTATCAAATGAATATAAAAAATACTGGAAGTTGTATTAAAATATCTTAGTAACTTCCATGTGTGATTGAGTTGTTAGGTGTGTGAGTAGATCCTATAGGAAAGTGCACATTTTTTAGAGTTTTATTGTAGCAGTCAAAGATGACCAAGTCAAATTTTTAAAATTGATGAAGGTTGAAGTTTGAGACTCATATTTTATTTCCTTATATATTTATGTATTTTTTATAGTTATTTAGTGTGCTAATCTTGTCATCCAAGTTAGCTAGTTGCTAACAAGCCTAATGGTGTAAATACTGAGAAACCCAGACAATAGTGAGAAGATGATTAGGAATATGTTATCATAAAATATTGATGAAACCAATTTCATGTATATGTTTTCTATATAATTTAAATACATGATCATGTTTGATATAAGTTTTAGAGGTCAATGGTTATAGTGACAAAGTTGCTCACAAATTGCCTTGTTTGGTTCAGATGAGATAATAAGATATAAGGTTATGAGGTTGATCTACAAGACCAATATTTACATTTTAACATATTATATTTATATATAATAATGGTATAAAAATAAAATAGGATCATATACATGAATAATAAGTCATTGAAGATGTTTATATATGTTTTGGAGGTCTGAGTCACCATGATTGTGTTTTAAGGTAAACTAGCAGTTCTGGATAAACAAGCTGAAATAATGAGTCTAAAGCTATTTTTCCATTATTTGATGTATATAATGCATATAGTTTTGTTGTTTTTGACTTTAAATTAGTGCCCATGATTTTTAAAATCTTGTAAGTCAGTAAAATTAGTTGAAATATTGAAGCCAAAATGGCTTGTCTGGTTCTAGTTTATCTGTGTGTAGTGAGATCAAAAGATTGGTCTACAAGACCAATATTTGAAATTAGAACTTGTGATTTTTTATGGTTTATATATTTAAAATTATAATTTTTAATTACCATTTTTCATTGGAAGTGTTCTGTTAGGTGTTAAATATCAAGTTTTTCATAACTGGGTTTTGGAGTGTTTTAACAGTTCTGAGTGGGCTATTTGTAAAGAGGCATTTGAGTCCATTTGCCTTGAGTTATGAAGTATAAATTACATGGTGATGTTACTAAGGTCATGTATTTTTTTTAATATGATTTATTATCATGGTTATGTGACTAAATTGTATACATGCTTTAATTTTGTTTGGTAAACTTTTTGTAGGTTCACATGCCTAATTGTGAACAATGCTACAAGGTGTGCTTCAAATGGTTGTTGGATATAAAAAGTGTCATGGAAATAATATTATATTATTAAAGGTTTATTTTAGTGGAGTATTAAGTTTTTATTCTACGTGTGTAGTTTTAAAGTTTTCCAAGGAAGTCAAAGTGTAACGTGTTCTAATGAAGGCCTAATTGAATTAGGTCTCCTTAAGGCCTAAAAGAGGTTTTGTTATTTTGAGTCAAGGATGAAAAATTATAATTATTGATTCATGTACTAAATTTTTTATAATACATATTTAAAGGGTAATACAAGTGTTCAAGTATGTATGGCCTAACAATAATGATATGAGTAAGAGGAATGGTATATATACAAGACAATTTTAAGCCTATTAGTGAGTGAAAAGGAGAAGCAAATGAAATAGTAAATTATTGAGAAGAAAAAGGTATTTAGTAAATAATAAGAGAGTATAAGATCAGTCATGAATATCTGATAGTGTATTTTCATATAAATATCAAGGTCATATGACATATTCAATTCTTGAAGAGACCTAGTTGAGTAAAGAAGCCTAGAAGGCAATTTGAGAGGAAAAAGAGTGTGAAGAGATGAAGAGGTGGTCATCATATGTTGTCTAAGAAAAAATGTGTTATGATTGTGATAAAATGTTTTATGTGGTTGAGTTGATGCTATGTCATCTAGGGGGTTGGTGCCTTCTTACAATTTGGTGCTTGCTAAAGCCTAGCTGAGTTGGTGCTTAGCTAGTTTGGGTTGGTTATCCATGTGGAGTTGGTGCTTCACTACATTATGATATTTTGAATTATATAGTATTGTATTCCATTTTCATGGATAAGTGGGTTTTATTCCCTTTTATTAATTCCCATATATATGATGTGTTGTCTTGTGTAATCTTATTTCATGCTTGTATGGGTGATTATGTATGCATTACTTGATCTATATGTTGATGTGATGATTCATGAATGCTAAGGAGATTGACAGAAAGTTTTAAGATAATAATTCACCCACATATTAGTGATTTTGCTTCCAACATATTTGTGGATGGTGATAACCTAATATGAATGATTGTTGGAGGTGGGAATGAGTTGGACAGAGGAGAATGCCATTAAATATGCCATGAAGCTCACTGCATCGAAGATGGATTGAGATTGAAAAATCTAAAAAATGAGATGGTGATTTTTACAATGTTGAGATGTAAAATTTATATATACACTTTTTTATAGATTTAAAACTAAACAAATTGTTGATTTAAATCATAAAAATCATAATTTTGATGTCATAACTAACTGATAAAATAATGATGATATTCTGATGTAAATTGATGCAGAGTCAAAATGAAAACCAAATCACTCTGATGTATATGAAAATACTCTAAAGAGTAATAATTTATTTTACACATCAAAAATTGTAAACCATACATACATATGTACACACACACACACACACACACACACACACACACACACACCCACACACACACACACACACACACACACACACACACACACACACACACACACACACACACACACATTTTTAATTTTTGAATGAATATAGAGAATATAATGGGATTTTTATATTGAAAATAAGATGGAAAGGGTGGAGAGAAGGATGCAGGTGGATGGTGGAGCTAACAGGCTCAGACTTGGTTTGCACTATTTAAACTTTAGCAGTATGTAAGAACATTGAAAAAAAAAAACCAATGATATTAGTAAATGGTCTACATTTCTTAATCAATGTGCTATGGTAAATGAAAATAATGAATGGAAGGAACCAAAATGCATAGAAAGGCTTGGACAACCCATTCTGATACAAAATATAGAAATATATCTATATTCAAATAGAGCTGAAGGCTCACAAATGTGTAGAAGAATTTTTTTTTGGTCATCTCAACAACATATTTTATTTAATGGATTGAAAAAATAAATATAGTGAAATTTCTCTTATAAACAAGGAGGTTTCTTCAACTACTCTTCACATAAATATCTCAAAATCTCCTAAGTTGGTGAATTGGATGAATCATATGAAACTCACATAAAAAAATATTATAAAAAAAATTATTATTATTATTATTATTATTATTATTATTATTATTATTATTATTATTATTATTATTATTATTATTATTATTATGACATAACCATAATATTAACTAACTTAACATAAGTAAATAATATTTACTATATGGTAAATAACTAACTACAAAGTGAATACTAAATTTTCCTAATAGAGAGGTCTAAAAGAGGTTTGTGAGATGCGCAGTCCAACCAAGCATGCCACTATGTTGAATAAGATAGAAAAAATAATTAACAATTAAAATAAAAATGAAAACACAAAAATTAACACTTCAATCTTCCTCTCTAGGGTGAGTTATAGTCACTAAACAAAGACATCAATATAAGAAGACAAATGGTACTTTCACCTTCCTTGAAGACTCTATATAACAATTGTTTGGAAAATGTTTGTGCTCAATTTGTGGGTATAGGAGTCTTCATCAAAGTATGTCTTCATTTTGATGACATCTTACCTTGTCCACCTATGGAATTTTTCACTTTTGATGAAGAATGGTCAAGCTTTTTAGTAATATTTTGGGTCATGGCCTTGATATTTATAACTTGATTGAAATGATGTGGACCATCCCTCTTAAGATCAAGATGTCTAGTTCAAAATCAATTCAAATTTAGAGACCAAATATAATTAATGTTTTAATTAATATTTGGAATAATGAAGCAATTAATAGGCATGGCCTGTACAAATCAGATATTTATTACATTGATTAGCCATGGCTTGCATTTTTGACTTTGTGATAATTTATGTCATGATCATGTCACCTTTAAATGAGTTTTCATTCTCCAAAATTATATATTAGCTAATTTGATATGGATTTTAAACTTAAGAATTTAGTTGGATTCAATTAGTTAAGTGAATATGATTAGGCCTTTTGTAATTATTAGAATTTGATTAATTACCATAAACTATTGATTGAAAACATCAATTTTCTAGGTCATAATTTGATTGAGATGAATTAGAAGAGGATAATGATTGATTACAAGATAATGTACAAATTAGGAACATATTGATGCAAATCAAGTATTTCACATGACATGTGCATATGAATCAGAACATTTCAATGGTTTTGGTCTAATTTGTGTGCTATTGCAAGAAGTCAATTAGACATGCAATTTTGACACGATAGTGGTGGGATTTAATTGTAAACACCTTGCACAATTTTCCATTAACATAATTGACAATATTCCATATGTTCAAATTGATAATATGAAACAAGAATCCAATGAACCTATTGTATATTATTAATTAAAATATACTACCATGTTATCCAACTTGATGAATCCTATGGAAAATAAAGAATTTTAGGACATTAAAACAAATCTTGATTTTACCTCTACATGAATCTATTATGTTTAATAGGTTTATATCATTTGATGATTTATGTCACATAATTAAGGAAATATATGCTAAGTTGTTAGAAATGAATAATATAAATTATGTAATCAACACAATTTATAACTATAATATAAATAATTTGACTTAGCCACCATACAAGGTGTAGCCAAGTGAAAAGAAGAGTGATTAATAGAAAATAGTGAATGTAGTTTTAGAACCTACACCATGTGTTGTGTTATCTATTCCTTCAAGGAGACAATTTATCAACCTCTTAAATTCTCCATACAATGTGTTATAAAATTTATTAGAATATCACCTCATATCACTCCCTCCCATTAAATAGGTTTATGTGAGTAAAAATCTTCCAAAAGGATTTTATCAACATGATTTTTATGGTTTTCATAGAGCACTAAGGCTCACTACCAATAAATTCATCAGTTTGAGACATATGATACATGTTTGATGGATGAGAACATTAGTAATGTGCATATATCTACCAAAAGTATAAAGGCACAACCATGTGAGAGTAGAACAATGAAAATATTCACTGATCCTTTCCCTAAAGATACAGGTTAGGAAACAACATATAAATCATAAGTGCATTACACATATGATATACATACTCCACTATATTTTTATCATCATCGCACATAAACATCCTCTAAATGGAAATATTAGTACATATCATGTTTTGGACCATCTATACCACTTATTACATTTGTAGAACATGAGATAGTAAATGATGATTGTGATTTTCACTCTTTGACCATTCAAACTTACATTGATCATAAACCTATACAAAGTGTTATGGTTGATAATGGTTCATGTGTGAATATGTGCACTATCACACTTCTCACACATTTTTGCTGCAAAGTTAAGGATATACTTTCTACAATAATAATAATTAATGGATGCAATGGAGATGTTACCAGTGAGATCACATTACCACTATAGGCTGGTCTAGAAAATGTGGCCACTAAATTTATAGTAGTACCTAGTGCAAAAGTCTTCAATATGTTATTAGGATGTCCTTAGATTTATAAGATTCATATAATGCCATCTAAAATAAATATATATTTGAAATACATTTTTGCTAACTATGTTATCACAATTTATGGTATTTCATATGAATATCCCATACAACCAAAAGTTATTGTTCCTAAACAAAAAATATCAATTGGTCAACCTAAAAAAGGTTTATCCTACTCAAAGAATTAAGAAGATAGTAATAAAATTTAAAAGGAGAAATATCCTTGAAAATCCACTTAATCACTAATTTTTTGTATATTATAGAGAGCCACTCTCTACTCTAATACATCCATGATTGATATTACATTAAATTAAGCATTTTTCACAAAGAACACTGCTATAGAGTTTTTATATTATATGATGGGTTCCAAAGAAACCTAAAGTTAAACACACTAAATAACATACATAAGATAATACTGATTATTATAATAACAAGGGTATTTATGTTATATATCCAAATCAGTTTTTAGATTCCAATCTAAGATCAAATACTCAATAGTGGCATGATACTTTATATTCATGGGAGGTCATTATTTATATGTTTGATAAAGGATATATTTATTGTGAGGATTTTTTGTATTCATTGGATACTATTTTCCTTTTTAGTGTATATATATATATATATATATATATATATATATATATATATATATATATATATAAAGAATATTTCAAAAATTGTAAAAAACAAGACCTATACATAATATGTGTAGTTAATTTACATTAGTTGATTTGTGATTCAATATATACAATACTTATCTATATCTAGTACCTATACATAATATGTGTAGTTCATTTACATTAGTTGATTTGTGATTCAATAAATACAATACTTATCTATATCTAGTTTTATATAAAAAATGCTTCAAAATTTTACTTGAGATGTGAAACATGCATGTAGTTACTTTTAGATGTAGTTATAAGTGGTGATATTGTATTAGGTCTAAAAATATTACATATAAAAAACTACACTACTCCAGATAGTCGCGCACTATGATCTTACCCTATTCTATCAGAGTTGTCATAATGAACACAAAATCTAGTCTCTTATATCCAAAACATTCATAGGCATTATACATCTTTTTTGCATCACAAAAAGTTCATTGGAGGCATATTTTACATAGATTTTAGAATTATATGACTATACCTATTATTCATTCTATAATGCAATACATTGCATGAACCTTTCATTATTTTCTCACTTTCTTTACTAATGATATCTCACAAGATACCTATGTTTTTATATATGATGATGTTACAAATTCTCTATGTAGGTCAATTTAACTTTACATGTATTGAATTTATATGGATTGTGGACATTTGAACATGTACCTGATTATGGATCTAATCTTTATAATGTGATTTTATGTGTGAGTTAAATTTGAACATGTCCCTTTGCCTTATTACATTTTTTTTGTGTTCTTGTGTGTAACTTTTTGCATGTGTTATAGCCATAAATATTGTGTACTATGTTTTTCTCATCTTTTCAATGCCATGATGGATATCATGCATCTTCTTTGAGTAGTTGCATATTAGTTTATAAGTATTCAATATATGATCATTATTCACTATGTGCCTAATTGATAACATATATCTAGACATGATAATATGTATGCTTTGTTTAACATGTATCATACATCACTATATTTATCATATTATCAATATGATGCCATGATTTCTTATGTTATCATTATTAATCCATATTTCAATCTTTGTATAACATCATTTGCATAAATATAATTTTGAGCTAAGTTATTGTGCAAGATTTAAAATTCACCTCAAAAGAGGAGGCATACATAATGGATTGTCTTAAATACTAAGCTGAAACATTCCACTACAAAGACATAAAAAAATAGTATTTACTTATTTGATCACAATGCATACTCAATTTTTACCTATAAAGTATATTCAAACAACATCTCATCTTAAGGACAATGACATAGGCCAATATTATCCAAAATAGTGCACTTTAATTTTATAAATTAGAAACAATATTTTTCATAATATTCAGAATCATACTTAGTCTATAGAATAATTTTTTATGGTTACTGTAAGATTGTTTTAGACTTATACACATGTTATTACACAATTTTCTTAGATTGGGGGTATCATGAACAAAATATGTTCAATAATTTACATGATTTTAATTATATATTTAATTGGTATTACTCAAGTTATTAGAATTGATATACTTAGATATTAGATTAGGAGCATGTGCACAACACAAGATCACTTTATTGCTCAAAATTTTCACCATTTTCCCTAAAAAGAATAGAAATCCACATCATTAACTATGTTATATACATTATAATCAATTCATATTATTTTTTCACCATGTATTCTACCAATTTTACACTAGAATTAATCTTATTCTATTTACAATAATTGATTTAGATTTTTGTACTTTTTTTTCACCAAATTTTTCTTCAAAATGATCTATTTGGATTTATATAAGTATCCAAAGATACTTTAATACCTCAAGTTGTACATTGATGAATTCAATTGAAACTTAAGTTTTTAATCACAGTCCAATCCTAGTGTCTCAATGAAAAATAAAATATCCAAGGGTCTCATCCTCTTTATTAATTAGTTTTTTCATGAAAAAACATAATTATTTGCATACATGAAAAGGTATGTTCATTCCTTGTTATTTAATCTATATTTTTCCTATATTTAATTTTAGATTTTTTAATCTTAAGGACCAATTTACACATATTTCTTTACAGGTTTGTATGAAACACAATTCAACATGTGATCTACATTCAATACCATTTATCATAGGTAAGATTAGGTATACTACTCTTCCTTTTACTATAGTAATTTCAATTTTGATGCATTACTAAAATAAAGGAAGGGGTGGGAAGGGAAGGGAATGTGGACACTAAAGTTAACATTTAATGTTAAAATAATGGACTTGTGACCACTCTGTTGATGTGGGTTTTATGCACACAAAATATACCTAAGGGGAAGGATCCTATTATTTTAGGATTAGTGAGAAATCACTTCAAGGAATGAGTTATGGGTATTAAGTTCTGTAAATAACCACATTGTGGAATGGAAGTTGAGTGTAGTGGTCGCTTACCTATGATGATTTAGATATGACTTGCATCGAACATCTAACCTAAATATTTTAAGTGCTAAAAATATGATGGATGGATGGTCTAAAATAAGGTATATCAGATTAAAAAATACAAAGGGAAGGAAGGGTAAGGTGGAAAAGAATGGGGCTCTATGATTTAGATTAAAGACTAAAACCTTACAAATTCACTTATTATACTAGGTTGGGTAGGTGATAATAAATAAGCTTCCAACATAGAACATAAAAATATAGTGAAGAGTCTAATGAAATAATTATAGAGTAACCCAATGATAATACTCAGATAATTTTTGGGTCCAACATGACCCATACTCAAATTTTTCATATAGGCACCATCTTGCTATAACACAGTTGTTTTATTTTTGATTCTTGTTGGCTTATATGGTCACATTTATGAATCCCGCTTAAATTTATTGATATGGAATCCCATATTAAATTTAAAATCTTGTGGATGTGTTTGATGAAATTGAATAACCTTTACTTGATTACTTGTTCATAAGGATTGATAATTCTTTGTCTAGGGTTCAAACATAGAAGTGATATATTGAGGTATTTATTAAAGTGAGAAAATTTTCTCTCAACTTAGAGATTTCAAACACATTTATTTCAGGATCAAGTTGAAGCAGGACTTTAAGTTTTCATTATATTTTTTATTTGCCTTAGTTAGAAGTATTATATTTTTATGGTTTAGTTTTTGGCCTAGGTTCCCCATTACTAATCCAAAATTTTCCATTTTTTATGAAACATATGTCCTAAATGTTTGAATATCACCTTATTTTGCTCATGATGCATTTTAATGGTTATTTTAAAACATTTTACCTTTGTTATTAATCATGATTTCCTTTGGAGTCAATTTGGAAAGGGGAAATCTCATTTTATTTCATTGGGAATTATAATTCCCTATTTAATTATGTCAATTGAATTATTAATATTCATTCATTCATATTTAGTTCAAATTATAATTTAAATGGCCACTTTTTTAGTTTGAAATGTTTGTTTATATTTAAAAAATGAATTTGTTTCATTCAAATTGGACATGGTTTAATCGAGTTTTTATTTAAATTAGGCCTTATCAATGTTTTTATGGGCTTTTATTATTCAAAATTTCATTTTTTATAACAGTTTATTTAGAATGGATTTATTGACTAATTCATTAATGATTTCTCAAGTCATTTTCTACCTTATCTTTATTCTTAGAAATATTATGTAGACTTTGAGCCATCGATCCTTGATACACATCAAAATCCTAGGAATTTTGGTTTATAGGAGTGACTCATTTGAAAATGACTAAAGTCTTTCCCAAGGCCCAACTTTTTATATTTATGAAACATGTTATAAATATGGAAGCTCAAGAAATCCATAGATTTTTAGAGGTAGTGAGTAGTCTAAAGTCTTCCACTTTTTGAGTACTTGTGATTATGACATGTGGTCATATCTTAGGAATTTGAAGTTAATAAAGGAAAGTCTAAAGTTATGGATTATTACTGAGCCTAACTTCTATGATTGTGATAGATGGAGGTATATTGATGATCAAATCTTAGGAAGGGTAGTGAAAATTATATTAATATTCTAATTATTAAAAGATTCACATAATTCTAAGCCATCCATGTGTCGATCAATTGGGTAATTTAAGTGAAGACAAAATATTTATTCTTCTTAAGGCTAGAGTCCCTGAGATCATGCCCTATGACATGATCTCAGAGAGTAGGGAACATAAGGTCAGAGATAATATATAGAAGGTCTGATATGTGAAGGTCCATAATGATGCCATGTGGCATCATCATAAGGCTCTAAAGAATCAGAAGCTTGATTAAAATAGTACATGATTTTGAAGGAAGATTCAATGTAGGGGCACTATGAAAAAATATCAATGGTTTAGAGCACACCCCAAAGGAAAAAAAAGTATATCAACTCTTATAAAATATACTAAGTGTCAAATACATGTATGCTATGATATCATGCCACATGACATAATCTTAGAGACTCATCTAGCTAAAATAATGCTCCCCATAGAGAATCCCCAAAGACCCTAAGATCTATAATGATGCCACATTGCACCATCATGAAATACAAAACACAAAAGACAAATAATATATAGTCAATAGAAGACTCCCAAGAACTTTGAGTTGTTCACATGGTAATTTTTTAGGTGATCAAGGATATATAAAATGCAGTACATGGTCAATATTGAAGAATCCCCAAAGTCCCATAATCATTAAAAGTGGAGCAATACTAGGGATAGATAGTATTTAGGGTGGATAAAATCGATATTTACAAGCCTGAGTTTTTAGGAAGTGAGATTGCAAAAAGTGTCATAATATCAAAGAGATAAAACCATGAAGCATAAGTGAAATTCAACAGTAATTTATAGACATGAATGATAGGCAAATGATAGTTTTAGATCAGCTGTAAACAAAATAAAAGGTATAGGTGAAGAATAAAAAATAGCCACAACATATTATCTTGATTGTTTTCTTAGAATAGTTAGAACATAGAACCTATCAAAAAGAGTTTGTAAAATTTAAGGACAAATTGCAAGATAGAGTGTAATTCATTGAAAATAACATTGAATCCATTGAATACCTTGAAATAAATATTTTAGGAGTTAATTTTGAAAGGGAAAGAGTATCAAATCAAAGTATTGAAAATGATTTGGGTAAAGAAAAATCCCAAAATTAAGAGGATTATTCATAGTTATAAGACAAGATTGACTCAATTACTAGAGACATCAATAAATTCATAAAAATAAGAAGGTCTAATTTGCATTTATTTGTATATTATAACAATGTGTTGTTTCAATTCCATCATGTTTCTCATATTTAATATAAAAATATGTGTTTGAAAGGTGATTTTTTATCATGGACATAAGTACATAGAATTGGAAATGGAAAAAATAGAGAGAAAACAAATTACATTGGCATTAGGATCTTTCCACAATGACATGGCATTTAATTACTTGATCACTGATCAAATGGTGAAGATAAATTGGATATACACAACTAATTGATCATTAAAGCTTGAATCACATTGGATATTTCATCTCTTTTTTCATCTTGAAAGTAGTTACAATATCAAAATTATAACATGACTTGTCCTTATCCTTTGTTAATGTATTATCTCAAGAATTGAGTTATAATCAGTTGTTACACTTAATTTTGGGAATTAATCCATTTTTTAGTTGTATATCAAGGCAATGGGCCCAATCACCTTTCATACATAAACCTCAATGTTTGTCATTGTAAAGGGTTGGATTTACTTGTGTCAAATCTCCATTGAAAGTTCACTAGGAATACACTTGCCATTTCCACTTTGTTTTATTTCCTTGATTACTTGCCAATAGGATATTGATTTGAGAGAAGTAAAACATGCCAAGAAATTGTTTGAATACTTGTTTTTCTAGTGAATATGTAATTAGATTGTGAAGTATCTAGATTGATTGATTTTAAATTCACATTCTATTTATTTTGAAGTTTAGATTAAGCCATTGTGTGCAATAACTACAATTTTGTGTATTTAATTTATTCTTATAGAGATTATGAAGTATATATTCAAATTTTACATTGATTATTTCTCATTGATTTATTTAATTTGTGAAATAAATAAAATTTATGCTCAGTGATATAATTGTAGCCAACTATAATTTCTACTTCTCAACACTCAAACATTTGATCTTAGTAAAAAAATCACTCCTTTTCTAACTTATTCTTCCCCATTTTTACCATTTTTTAAAATGATAAGATGTCCTATTTAACAGAGCCTAATTACCTTGTCTTATGAATGAATATAGTAAACCCATGGTTTCAATAAAATCCCAACATTATACAAGTTTAAATCAGGTAAGGAGACTAGTTGAACCTCTAGTGTAATATTTGCTTCTCACCTAACTAAATGTTCTAAACCTTTCTAACCCCTTGGATCCTCAGTAGAATACTAAAAATGAGAGGACATTTGTACCATGTGATATAGACTATCTTTGTCCTCTTAGATTAACTATTTCAGTAGTTACATTCTGAGTGGATCATTAAATTGAGCTCAATAGAAATTGGAATTAGAAGGAGGGCCAAGGAGTTTCTATGTTTAAGAGTCATGTACTATTGGTTCTTATGACTCATATTTCTTTTTTCAACTTGATGTTTTCTTAAAACCCACAAAAATATAAATTAATGTATGTCACTATAGATTCTTCTTCAAGGATCACATGCTCTGGAGTTATGTTTAGTCATAGATGATTAATTATTTCTCCTCTTTAAGATAATAGACATATTAGATATGATTGAGATATATATAGAATATTAGTTTACCCACCCACACCATCCCCATCATTTATCACCAATAGACTAGTCTAAATAGCTACGACTTGGCTAGCTAGATCAACTATAAATGTTCTTGGCGATGTGCATGATTTTCCTACAAACCCTAAGCATTATCTTCCGAAGTTCACTCCAAAAAATCTAAGGACTAAAAAAGAAAAAAATTAAATATTATAAAACATCCCTCATATTAATTAATGTTGAGAGTAAATATGTATCCTATAAATTATTTACTTTCACCTTGCTTGATCATGCTTATGATTGGTTCCTCAACCTCCTTGAGAATTTAGTTGTAAGCTATAATCAATTGAGTAACACTTTTTTATCCTATTTTGGTTAGGTAGTAGATCCAAGAATCTTGTACCAATATTTTATTTTTAGGAGAATAGAACCTAAAGAACCCATACATAATTTTAATGCATATTTTCAAAATATGTATAATAGAGTTATAGTATTATATAGATCAAATGCAAAATTGGCATTGGAAATGTTCAAAAATGATTTGGACCCTTAGAATTCTAGATAATTACAAAGATATTAAACTATCATTGATTTACCCCTTGAATATGTATAAGAAATAAAAGTAGATAGACAACTCAATGCACAAGGGCAAATGTTACCTCCCATTACCAATATTATCTCAAACATGCCAGCATTAAACTTAATCCAGTTGTAAATAAAAATGTTCCATTGACACAACCTCTTCCAATTAAAAATTGACTCCCTATACAACATTCTACCCCTAATCAAAATTTAGGATTTCTAAGTCCAATTGGCAATGAAACTAGACCATGGTTTTAGAATCAATATTTAGTTTCAGTTATAATGAATATTATGTAAAATTAAATTCAAGAATCAACCAAACCTAAGTTGGATGAAATCTAAAGAATGGTCCATAGATTAAGAAAAGATTTACTAAACTTGAAAAACAAGTAGGTATCTTGAGTAGTGGAAATTATGACCCGAATTTCACTCACCAACATAATTACAAACCCTTCAATAGAGTTGGTAAATAAGTTGAGTCATCATCCAACATATTACCTAAGGATAATGACATAGAAATCACCTTACCTAGCTGGTGATGTGTTCATAACACATCCCAACATGTGGAACTTGACTATGTTGAGTTTTTTCAAGATTTTGACATTCTTCAAATGAAAATGGAAGAATATGAAGTTGTCTCAAATAATTTGAATACTTCAAGTCATTTTTATGCTTATAGTTGATAAACCCCCCCTAATATAACCATGGTTTTAGATAATTTAGAATTTATTAATGTACAAGATAGTGAACCTAAAGATAATGCCAATGACATCCAAACATTCTAATAATATCAAAGAGGAAACTATACTCCTAGGAGTAGAACACATTAGCCTTTGACTACATTCACTCCACTAGACAATGTTATTACACCTCTTGATCCTAAAGCTAGGAATGAATGATCTCCACCAAATTCAATATAAAATCAAACCTTCATAAGAAAAATAAGTTATAACATTGTGGAAGATATGAATAAAATAAAAACTAACATAACCCTCCACAAATTGGCATAAATCACTGAATAAAGAGATTTACTTATTAAGTCTCTTATAGATAAGAGTATTTAACCCAAACATAAGGCTACTGCTAACACCAATATTTTAATATATAATACTAGGATTGAGGTTCCACCCTTTCTATTACTATTCTAAATCTTTGGTAAAAATATGAACAATTTCTTTATTGATCATATTGCTTTAGCTAATGTTATGACTACATGGATTTATAAGAAGTTAAGATTCATTCCTATAAAATCAAATAAAATGGTAATTCAATTAGACAAGTATTAATTCAAGGTTTTAGGAGAGTTATTGAATGTCCATATATAATTAAAATATAAACCACAAGTTTATTAGTTTATATACATACAATTTTTTGAAATCTTAGATTCATATGGCATGCTATTAAGTAGGGATTGGTCAAGTTCACTCAATGGTTATATGTCAACAAAATTTTCCCATATATTTATTACTTGGAAGGGAGTGGAAAATAAAATTATAATTGATAGAGAAACATGCATGAATTTGATGATTACAGATAACACTATCAGTGAACAAGTCAACTTTACTTCTATGGATGCAGGTGTCTATACTCTTACTACTAAACTAGCAAAGGATAAAAAGATTGATCAATATCAAAATTTAGGTATGTGGTCTTTATATTTTAATGGAATATGCTTTAAACAAGGAACTAGAGAAGTTATTGTACTTGTTGACCCATATAATATAAATAATGAAATATCCTATATATTGTAATTCATGTGTACAAATAACATGGTAGAATATGAAAATTTAATTCTAGGATTATAGTTTACAACCATATATGATGTTCATCAGTTGGAATCATATGGTGAATTTAAATTATTTGTCAATTATGCAATAAATAAGATTTAGTGTAATCTCTCTTATTTGAAGAGGTATAAACATCAAGTTTGGGATATAATTGAGTCGTTCAATTTTAACATTATTGTTGTTCCTATAATTGATAATGCCATGGTAGACTCACTAGCCATTTCCACTACAAACCTCATGCCATTGGACATTACTAATTTAAAAAAAAGTTTAGGAATTAGTTTCATGTCTAAATGTATAGGATAATGTAAATATTTTACAAGTGTTTGAATATGATAAACAAATTTTATATTTCCTTTCTAATTCTAATGTTTTTGACACACAAGTGATTGATGAGGATGAAAGGAGTGATCTTAATGAAGAGAAACATGATGATGATTGGATGCTGAAATTTAAGTACAATAATATTCTAAAATGAAATATAGTGTTAAGAATATTATTCAATTTAGACAAGCCTATATCATGCCATGAATTCTAATTATAAATTATGAGTTATTAACATAGAGATGCCTATTCAACCTTATAATATCAGTGTAGGACCTGAATGTAGTGATAAAGAGATAGAATGGCTCAAAATAATATTGATCTACTACAAAGATGTCATTTATTGTACATATAGATACCTAAAGGTATTTAATCCAAACATCATGACACAAAATATTCATTTGAATATTAATCAAAGACCATTTAGATAGTGCCAAAGGCTAGTCAATCATTTTCTTGAGATTCTTATCCAAAAATAATTTCATAGTCTACTACCAGTTGGCATAATATTTATGGTACACCATTTGACTTGGGTGGCCAACTGGTGCCATCTAGAAATAAGAACAAGTAAATTCATTTGTGTGGATTTCAAGAATTTGAATCCAGCTTCAGATAAGGACAATTATCCTTTGCCTTATTTGGATGAAGTCATTCAATAAGTTAATGGGTTTGAGATGATGTCTTTTTTAGATGGATTCTCAGGTTAAAATAAAAATTTGGCTGACAAAATAACAAATCAAAGATAAATTTCACCACAAAATGGGGAACACTTGATCATAAAAGGATGTATTTTGGTTTGATTAATGCTAGTGCCACTTTCCAAAGAGTTATGGACATTGCATTTGAAGGGATGATTGGAAATTTCATTGTTGTTTATATAGATTACTTACTAATGTTTTATAAATGCAGATCAGATCACTTAGATCACCTATAAAGTATTTTTGAATGCTTCCATAATTTGGTATTTAAATCAATCTAAAAAAGTGTTTTTTTTGTATAATAAAAGGTAACATTATTAAGCATGCAATCAAAAAATAGATATGTCAATTTATCTTGATTGAGCTAGTGTAATTTTTTAAATTTAGCTACTATATAGTAGAAAAGAACTCAAATCTCTTTTCTGATAAGATAAATTTCATTTATAAGTTCCTTTATGGTTTTATAGAAATAGTTAAAGCTTTGAATGTTATGTTACAATAGGGATCCAAAATAGAGTGTAATCCCATATTGAAAAAAATCCTTTCAGTAAATCAGGGATTCCATAATTCAATCCACTATTTTAGTCAGTCCATACTATGCCAAAGACTTCTACATGTATTTATTTGCCTCTGATCATACAATTATCATAGTCCTAACATAGAAGTTTTAAGATAGATAACACCCTATAGATTTCATGAGTACAAATTTTAAAGAGATTAAATTGAGGTACCATATGTTGTACAAGCAAGCTTATACATTATTAAAGGAAACAAAGCAATTTTGACATTATATTATATACAACAAGGTCTATGTTATGGTTCATAATCCTTCTATCAATTTTATGTTAGGATATAGTGAAGTTGGAGAAAGAAGAGGATGATGGGTATCAAATCTTCAATAATATGGCATGGAAGTTGAACTTGTAAGGTCGATTTGAGGTCAAGGTTTGTCAAAATTATTTTTTCAAGTTGATCATATCATTGTTATTTTTAATGTAAATTAGTCTAAAATAAAACACATCCCATGGTATGATTAAATCATCTATTATTTGTTATATTCTATTCCAATGGCTAATCTTAATAAGACACAAAAGATAGCATTAAGATTAAAAGTTACTCATTTCATGGTTAAGAAAGGCATTTTATACCATAAAAATCATGAAGGGATATTCCTAATATGTTTAACAAAAAGAATAATCACAAGATTTCATGATTTATTTTCATTAAAAATTAGGTATTGGCCATCCTTTTGGTAATGTTACTACACAAAACATCTTAAGATCTAGTTACTATTGGCCTACTTTGTTTAAATATGCTCATGCACATGTGAAGTCTTTTCATTTTTGTCAAATAATCACAAAAACATAAACTCATGATGCCATGCCTCTTAAAACAATTATTGAGAGGATTCTTTTTCATCAATCTGGTCTATACTTCATTGGTGTTATAAATCCCAATTGTTTAGTTGGTTATAAATTCATTCTTATAACCACCAAATATTGCACAAGGTGGGTTGAAGTAAAAGTAACAAAAACAAATATTATTGAAGTGATTAAATTTATTGAGGAAAAAATAAAAAATAGATTTGTCACCCTAGCACCATTCATGTGTGATAATTGGCCTTCCTTCCAATTAGCTGAATTGATTCAGTGGGCATATGAGAAAAAAATTACATTGAAGTTCTCCTCAAACTATTATCCATAGGGTAATGGTTTGGCTGAATTTATAAATAAAAATTTGTTGAATTCCATTAATAAAGTATTAGAAATAAACCCATGTAATTTTCATTTGATACTCATAAAATTCTTTGTGGTCCAATCAAACAAGAAATAAGTATAGTCTCAACGAGTTCACTTTCAGGCTAGTTTATGGTGTGGAGGAAATATTTCTAATGACACTAAGGAAACACACATATCAATTCATTCATGACTATATGGAAGCTAATGAGTTAAGTCAGTATAGCCTAATAGAGTTGATTCATTTGGAAGATACAAGAGAAGAAGCCTTGAAATTTTTTATCACATCCCAAGCTACTATGAAAATATGGTTTGACAAAAGATCATAGGTCAAATACTTTTGTATATCAGAATTAGTGTTATTATGGAACAAAGCCCATGAGAATAAGGGTCAACATTCTAATTTCAGTCCTCTTTGGATTGTGCCTTAACAAGTTTATAATATACTAGGATAAAATGCATTAAGATTGAAGGATCTTCGAGGTAATGACCTCCCCTTACCATTCAATGAACAATTTTTGAAGCATCACTTCTCAGTTGTTCCATCAAATTCAATTTTAGAATGAAGGTTAGAAGGTCAATGGTATGTACATATTTTATATAGTTTTATATATTCTTAGATTAGTTTCTCACTTTCTTAGTTAGGCTGATTTTTTTTGTGTGTGTTTGTCTTGCTTGGTTGGTTTGTTTGTTTTCTATTCCTCATCCTATGGTTTTCTGCTAACTTGTTTAGGTTAGATTATTTTACATTAGTTGTTGGTAGTTTCATATGATTTTCAATATTTATTGGAGTTGATTATTTATTACATCATAAGAAGTTAATCTTTTATAACGTAGTCCATTGACATTATTATTTTGTATATTCCCCTTGAAAAACTTTGTTCATGCTTTGTGTAGAAGAACTAAGATTTGATCCAAATCAACATTAGATGGAAATAAAGTTTAAGGAGCAAACAAAATTTTAGATAATGATGTTTAAGAAATGTTTCATCCTTATACTCTCATGAAATAGGAACTTAAAATGTGATGAATGCATGAAAATCATTTAGATTTTAGAAGTTAGATGGTAAGTAGTCATCCTCGAATAGTTGATAATATGGATGTAAATTTGTTTGTACATTATCATAATTTTGGAGGCCTAATATCCAAAATAGAATATGCAGATTTTATAAACATTTAATTCTCTTACTGAATCCATCAACTTGCACTCAATTTAAATATTTGAAGCAAAAAGGAAACATTGAATTTATTTAACCATATCTAGATAGTCATGAAATTTATGAGTCTATCATTTTATCTTAGCTTGGTCCCCAATCCTCAATGGACTAAAAAATGAAATCTTTTCGAAAGAAAGAAACTCAAAAGAAATTAGACTTAAAAATTCAAAATCCAAATTCTTTCCTTGAAAGAATGATTTAGGAAATCTCCATCGCAAGATTTTTGGCATAGATGGTAGTGGCAAAAGGCTTTGAGTGGGACTAGAGGTATCTCTGTTAGGGATATAGATGCTTGGATGGAAGAAAAACAATTCCCATGTTAGTCTCCTATGCCAAACTTTGAAATTTTACCTTATCAAGATTTTTGAGTGTTTTAGACAATTTTAAATTTATTTATGTGAACTCAAGAGTTATAAAAGAATCAATCACTTTGAAACACACTAATGGACATAGGCAAATCTAGAACTTAGTATGTCATATGTTGAGATAGACTTTGGTTTTTTCATATTTATGATTTTGTCTAAGGAATTTCTCTATAGTTTTGTGTTTTCTGTTCATGTGTGAATATTTACCATCTAGGTTTTAATGCTAAATAGCACTCTTCTCATGAAAGTCACCATTTTTTGGGTCCAACACACCCCATACTCAAATTTTTAATATGGGGAACCTCTTTCTATAATATGGTTATTTTCTTTCTTGTTCTTTCTAGCTTATATTGTCACATTTATGAATTATGCATAAATTTATTGATATGGATTTCCATTTTAAGGTTCCAAACTTATGGATGTGTTTATTGAAATTGAATAATGTTTACTTAACTCTTTATTCATAAGGATTGATGATCCTTTGTCTAGGGTTCAAACATAGAAGTGGTCTTGTGAGGTATTTATTACAGTGAGTTAATCTTTTCACTCAACTTAGACATTTAAAATACATTTATTTCAAGATGAAGCTAAAGTGGGACTTCAAGTGTTCATTATATTGTTTCTTTACCTTGGTTAAAAGCTTTATATTTTATGGTTAAGGTTTTGTCCTAGGTTCCCCATTATTAATGTGAAGTTTTCCATTTTTATGAAACATATGTCTTAAATGTTGAAATTTCACCTTATTGTGCTCGTGATGCCTTTGAATAGTTAATTTTAAACATTTTGTGCCTTAGTGATAAATAATGACTTCCTTCAGAGTCAAATTGGAAAGGGGGAAGTTTCAATAGTTTTATTTCATTGGGAATTAGACTTCACTACTAAATTATGTCAATTGAATTATTAATCTTCATTTGTTCACACGCACGCGCACGCGCGCGCGCGCGCACACACACACACACACACACACATTTCAAATTGTAATTTAAATGGCCACATTTTTGGTTTGAAAAGTTCATTTAGCTTTTAAAAACTGATTTATTGTATTCAAATTAGACTTGATTTAATCGATTTTTCATTTAAATTAGGATTTATCTATGTTTTTTGGGCCTTTTATTATTTAAAATTTTATGTTTTCTAACACTTTATTCAAAATGGTTTTATTGACTAACTCATTAATCATTTATCAACTTATTTTTTTCCTTGCCTTTATTCATAAAGATCTTCCATAAAATTTGAGTTATGCATCTTTACTATGTGTTAGAAAAGGTTCCTATAAAAGCATTTAGAACATGATAATATAGGGATAAATTATGAAAAAAGTGACAAAAGTAAACAATATATGGAAATTTAGACTGAATTTATTTATTAACAGGCAAAGTAGATAAGTTTATGCTCAAAATTGTAGACTTATTAGAATTAGAAAAATCGGTATAAACTATACGATTAATAGATTTAAGTAAATAGAGCATTCACTGCTCATAGAACATAAATAAAAGACAAATAGTGAAACCATTTTAGAATGATTTATATGAATCTCTATCACATCATAACTATATCCAAAAATAATTGAGCATCATATATATAGTTTAAAAAAATTGTCACTTCATATTCTAGCATTTAACTATGCCCAAAGGAAGGACTCTTCATATTCTAAAGTCTATTGTTACGATCATAAAGGTCGAGTACATACACAAATATATAAAAAAATACTTCCAGTCACATACATGTCCACCAATTATACTTTACCATTTGATAGTCCTATTCTAATCCCATCACTTTGCCAAACTTATACAATTATATCATCCTGAGATAAACTCACAACAAGGTATCCTAATTTGTAACTTGAAATTTTTATTGAGATGAAGAACTAAACCAAAAAATCATAGTTATAGTTATTGCTTGAGGTGCTGTTTACCCATTTTCATCATTTTTTCACTACTTAGCCACCCTTTTAGGTTTTCAACTAAGTAGCATATTAGCCTATGATGTTTTTGGGTTTTTAATAGACTAGCCTATTTAGGTGACCTCCCTTTACGTATTTTCATCTAGATTCAACCCACTTATAATGCTTAAGGCCATCCTATAAAATTATGAAAAAACTTGTGAAAACTACAAAATTTGAAGTTCATAATACCTACTAAGTGGTGGCATGCTTTGATTTCATTGTGTAGAAGGTTATTGTGATGATGGTTTTGATTGAGCTATAAATGAAGCATTTGATTATACAAAATATGATTCTAGAGGCTATGTTTGCAATTGAATGGATGGATACAAACTTATGGCAATATTCCTCTACTTGAGCACCTATTAAAACTACTATGGAGGGATTAATTGAGGCTCAGAAACAAGTTTGAAATGGAGGGATCAAGGTGGGATAAATATTTCTTAAGCATTTTCTAGTTAGTAAGAACTTACTAAACTATAGATAAAAATGTGCACAATAGGACATGAATCACCATCATATTATGAATATCTTCATCTTCTACAATGGTGATGAGTGCCCTAGAATTTGACACTTTAACTTGGATATCATGGGATAGCTCATCCAACCAATGTACATGCCTTTGCATTTTAATGCCAACAAATGAAATACATAGAATCCCATTTTTATAGGTTTTTATTTTATACATGACATTATATAGTATATCAAAAAACTATTTGAGTGTATTGCTCATTGATTTAGAGGTAGCCAAAAGATCTTCTCTCATAGTTTTGTCTTTGTCTACTTATCAAACTATGGATTAGATTTAGACAATGAGTTTCAAGTTGTTTATTCCAATTCAACATGATTTATGCAATATATCTAGATTGGAATGCATCGATATCTAGAAATTATTCATATTATTCCAATATTTCACAAAGTAGTTATGTTTTTACTTTGATGTTCTACCCTTACACTTGAAGTGATTAAATCTTGTGCATAGTTAACCATTCTTTTATGATATGTGATAATAGGGATGCAAAATAATTTTATTCAGACATGACTTGGTCATCCAAGACCTGGGTGACCTAGTCTAGGGTAGTTTCTATCAATAAGATGGTGTGCATTAGTGAACTGAAGGTTTAGATCTGTATTATCCTCCCACAACTATAAGACTTCATGCTCCAAGGCCAAATATTTCTATGTTATTGTTATTAAAAATAAACATTACCTTTATTCTATTTAGTGAGTTGTAGATGGGAAAAATACAAATGTGTTTCATACACTATTGTATCCAGATCCATAGATAACATCATAGTAATTATAGGGGCCTTTGTGATATTCATGAAAGGAAGAGAAAAGGTTTTGCATCGGGTGGATGATATGGGAACATATTATATCCATTGGCTAGTTATTTGAGGTCTTGGATGAGAAAACTTATATTTTGCACCTCTTGGAGTAGCTTTTGAACCTAAAGGTGTGGTCAATGTTTCCTATGTTTCTAATTATTGTGTTTGAAGTTCCTATTAAACTACACACTCTACTTTTTTCTTTAATTTTTATTCTATCTTAGCACTAGACTTGGATTTCAATTTTAGCATATGCATTAGACTTAGCCCTAAATTTTTTGTATGCCTTAGATTTGGATTCAACAGCAACCTTGAATTTGTCTTTGGCCTCTCAATTATCTTGATCCTCTTGGATACACAGAGTTTCTTAAGTCTTTTTCTCCTCCTGATCCCTTACATGTGCCACTACCTCTTCTTCCTTTTAGTACATAATCTATGATTATTGTTTTTCCATTGATGATTATTATTCTTATTTCTTCTTCAAATCCACTTATTTATATCTTTTATTTTGAGTCTCTGTTTCTTTACATTTTTGCCTATGTTTCTCCTTTGTGATTTTTCTCTTCCTTGTCAGTATTATGCTTCACCTCTTCTTTATTTTTATTCTTATCTTCCTTATCTTTCCTCTCAACATCCTTATATGCCTTTGATGTATCTTTTTGTTCTTGTGCATAATTTTGTCATTATTTAGGCTATGATAAATTATTCTCTTTAGGATATTTAATGGGATTTGGTGAGTCCAACACTATCACTAATTATGAATCTTATGAAGAAGATGATTCTAAAAAAAATACCTCTTTGCACAAATTTTGTCAAGGGAGTGAGGAGCTTATTTGGGCTATTTGCAGTCTGGACCTAAGGCTATTGATGGGATTCATGTGCTTGTTGTGCTACACTCTCCTCTATTGGGTATATAAAAGACACAATCCTATCTTTGATTGTTGGGTATGGTTTGGATGTAGCATGGGTATTTAGGCTACGTACTAGGGCTATATGTGAAATTTATTATATTGGTAGGTCTACTTATTTCACAGTGGAGGATCCTGCAGCTAGATCTATTTGAAAAAATTCTACCTAAAACCATTGTAGAGCTACTTCTTGCCTCATAATAAAGACTATAATAGAAGGATGAAGTTGGGTGATATCAACCCATAGATCTTATCTTAAATAATTATGAAATAGGTATGTACACATTACCTTATATCAAAATAAATATTTTTCATCTTCTTATTCATAAACATCTAAGTTGATGTCTCAAATCAAGGACTATAAAACTTCCTATTCCTCAATTCTTAGCTTGGCCAAGTCACACTCAACTATTATCTTTGGAAAATATTTATTATCTATCCAGGAATTTGTATGGTGGGTCCTCTTATTAGGTGGTGGTGTTTAAGCTCATTGTGCTAGTTCTCTCCTCTTACCTTTTCCAACTTATGATGTAGCCACTAATGTTTTTGGTGGTGCCTTTGGTTGAGCTTGTGCCTTTATAGGCATGGGTTGTTGCCCACCTAGAAGTATGGAGTGTAGATGTTGTACTAACCTAGGAACTAGGTATTTATGCCATAAAACCTCCACCTGATTGTCTAATATAGTGATGAAAAAGGGTAGTGGAGATGTGGTTGGTTTGGGTAGCTCATGTACTTTGATCTAAATGTCATTATGTAAATTTTTGACTAACACATGTTATCTAAGATATTGTATAATGTCTTGAGGTACCCTAGGGTGTGAAATGGCCATGGTTTAGATCTCAAGGCACCATGAATTTAATATCCACATGTATTCATAATACTACCCCATCTTAGTCTAAGTAATGTTGGTAAATACAGTAGTAGGCCAAAAATCTCCAACTTGGTTGGCTGGTCCTTATGGTGACTTCTATTGTGTAAAACAGAGGAGTAAGACTAAAAATTAACACTAAAATGCCTATGTATAGTGATGAGAACCTTCTCAATGTTTTAAATGAGTTCTGAGGTAAAGAATTTGGCACAATTAAAATCCTTATGTAGACATATCATGTGATACACAATGTTCACAACTCCTTTAGTTGCTTTCTTTGCATGTTTGGTTGTCTACTAGAACCACTTGATGATGAATTCAAAAATAATACACACCGAAACATCTTCCATAAAATATATGAGGATTCCCATGCTTTCCCTTGTATATTTTTCTCTTGTGTTTGAGTGAATAGGTGGAGCCTTGGATTTGTAAGGCAAAAGGGATTTAACCCAAGATGGAAGCCCTATTTATCTTGCCATGATTGTAGGGTTGATCAATATTGTAACATCTTGAGAAAGATGAATGGCACCCTCATTATATCTACTAATTAAATTAAGTATTACTTCATCTAATTTCCTAAAAGTAGGTAATTTGATAAGTTGTTCAACTTTAGATTCTCACACAGGATGTTGAAGTGCCAACGCTCTTACTTTTTCTTCTTTTTATTGGTTAGGGAAAAACAAAGTAGCTTCTACCACATAAATAAAATTAAAAAGATCTAGATCATGATATCTAGCTTTCCTAAGTTCAAGGCCAATCCCCATTTTATCCTTTTATGCATTGATGAGCGGAATCAATAATTGTGCCCTATCGATGTTTGATGTTGCGGATTGAATTTAACAACAATTTTAGAGATTGATTTGACACTAGAAAGAAATTTATACATAAGTATCTAATTTAGATGTAGATCATAGAGTTTCTTATTTATAATAGTTTGTAATGTTTTTATGTTGTATGTACCCTTTTTTATATAGTAGTTTCCACCCAAATCCATTTGGATGACAAGTGTCAATGTGATGAGTTGGTTACGCATGCAATTACCTCTAGAATTAATACCAACTAGTTATTGTTGGATATGTTGGATACTATTTGGTGTTTAAACCCTTGATCCATCTGATGGAAGGTATATGATGTGATGTGATGTAATTTTATCTATCCATTTTTCTTTTGTAACATCTTATCCTTCTATCATTTGATCTACTTTTGGAAAGATGAAATATTTCAATTACATTGTCATTAACAATTTTGAATGATCACTGACCATCATTTATCCATACCTATCTTTTTGGAACCTCATTTATGGAATTAATTTATGAACATCATGTACATATTGATATATTTTTTTTCCTTTAGGCCGAATCTTCATATAGATCACACTCTAAAATTTTGATTAACCAAGCTTTATTTCAATGTGATGTGATAGTAGATTAATGAAAAAAATGAAATACATGAAAAACTATTAAGCAATAAATAAAATGATAGAAACAAACCACATGATAATAATAAGAATAAACCAAAAATTTAGTGAGACCCTAAATGATATTTCTTATTCACATGAATGACCTACTTGCTCTTTCCCATACAATTGCATATAATGGCTTTTCCTCTTCCTCACTTGTATCTTCCTCTCCTTATGACTATTTGGCTCCTTGTTGAAACCTAATATATTTATTTTATTTTTTATTAATAATAAGTACTTATACACTTACTAACACTCACCCAGACTTAAACTGGTGTCTCATACTGAGATACACAAAGGCCCTAAAAATTTATGTTTTTATAATTTTGATCCCTTAAAAATAATGTTCATCACTTTTAATGGAGTAATATTCCTTGTTATCAATTTCCTCTATTTTTTCAGGATAATATTCTTCTCAATCACTTTATTATTTTGTATTTATAGTAGAAACAAATTCCTTATGATTTAATTTGTGATCAAGGAGATTTTGTGCTCTTTGTTTACAATTTAGAATATAGTGTCCATGTTGCTTACAAAAATGATAGAGATATATTTTCCTCTAAGATAACTTATGTTTGTCTGACTTAAGAGATGTGTTGGGTTTATTTATTACAATTATTACATGTTTTTTTATCTTAAATATTTTGGTTTTGTTTTCTTCATCAAGTATGGAGTAGAGCAAGTCTTCTAAACTTGGGTTTATTTGACTAAAGGTAAAAACTACATTTGAATATTTTTTTGGTAGTTAATTCAACAAAATCTTTATATTTTTATTCATCTTTTAAAAAAGCTAATTTATTCAACATGGAATTAAACCTATTGATATGTTTTACCATACTCTCACCTTCTTCCATTTTGAGTCGAAATAATTTTTGTTTCAAAGACATTGTAGCAATCCTAGCCTATGATTTGAAAAATTTGTTCAACATGTCCCAATTGAATTTGGATGTCTTGGATAAAACTATATGATGAAAATAAACTTTAGATAGTTTCTTTGATATCCCATTTACCTCATTCTAAAACATATTTTGGTCTATGTGTTTTTACATTGATGATGTCCCATAGGTCCTTGTCAATTATTAATAATTGGGGTTTGACCTACTATGTGTGAAAATCTCTCCTTTCAAATTTCTCAATTATACTTAGTTTTTGTTTTCCCAACTTACCCCTCTCAAAATAGAAGAACACAAAAGATGTTAGATACTCCTAAAAATGTGTCTTTTAAAAAAGGAAGTGTGGATTACCAAGACATTTTCATTGCTTAGAAACTCTTGACACATTTGAAAAAATTATGATAATACTAATAAGGTACATTTTATCATTAAACATATTGTTAAAAAAGTATAGAATAAATATTAATATCCCTATATTTTTCTAAATAAAAAAATAAACATACAAATTTATTAAACACATAAATAAATAAATTAAGGACTCAATGTAACAAACAATAAAAAAATAGATAACAGTTGCCTCAATGGTGCAAGAAATGTTGGAAGAGATGTAATTTTTTGTTTTCATGTGTCAATATATTAGTAACATGGATGGAAAAAACAATATATACTCTGGGACCACAATGTCTTGTCTTCACATTAAATATATTACATTGTTGATTTGATCTTCTCATCATATGTTGAAACCTATTTTAATCAAATATTCTCTCATGACATCCTTGTCCACCTTAAATAATAGAAAATAAAAAACCAAAAATTTCACCACCCTATAGGCTACATATTCCTTTGTAAGGGGTGATACAGGTCACGTAAATCTAAACACTAGCCAAAATACAAGTTTGATGTATAATATGGGTCTGATAGCATATGATATCACTTGAAATACCATGTCATCACCACTCAGTACCACCAACAGGTTCACTTTGAAATATATCACCACTTGCATATTCTTGACTTGCCCTTTCTTCTAAGGATCCAAGTTTACTGTTATTGTATGTTGTTAAGACTAATTTAATTTTAATAAATGTCAATATATTTGTATCATGGATGATCATAAGATAAACGATAGACTCTAGTACTTAAATTCCTTGTCTACACATAAAAGACACCGAAATACAAATTTGACGTAGTCATTAGACGTGAAGTTTTGTCACAATTAAATCAACTCTCATTATGTCCTAGTTGAACCTTAACAATATAAAATGGTCAATCAAATATGATGTAACATTATAGGGTATAATCCCTTTACAATATGTGAAAGTCATGTAAATATAATATTTTACCTAAACCTACATATAGTGTCTAATGTGGGCTCCTTGGTGTCCAATATCACATGAAATAACCTATCATTTCCTCTCACCATCACCACCTTTCTCACCTTGAAATATTTCACCACTTACATGTTTTGTATTGCCCAAAGCTTTCCCACCACTTTGCCATTTCTCAAGCTCTTTGGAAAATAAAACACCTCCTCCCTACACAACTCATTTTAACATTGTATGAAATAACACAAAATATCATTATGTACCATCACCTTCACCATAAATAAATTATTATTGTTGCTTAACATTGTGTGCACAAAGGGTGAGATGGGGTCAACAGTCATGGGTTTTAACTAAGGTATGACTACTGATTTACACAAATCATGATTTACCAAATAAAAAAATTACATCTTAAATGCTATATATTTATATTGATGTATAATATAATATTGTATTTATTATTATTTAATATAGTTATTCTAAAAAATAAATGTGCAAGAGATATAACATAAGGAACAATGAATTCATTAATGCAAAAAATGACTTGGTGGGGTTGGCATTCAGATTTTAGAATAACCCTAATGTTTTGCACAACTATTAAGACTATGACAAGACATGTTTGTGGCACTTAGTTGTCAATTGGCATCTAAACATTGCATGTATTGGAAAAACCTTTATGTTGGAGATAATGTAACATTCATATGAAAATTTTAAAGAGTTAATTTTTGCATGTTTTAAATATTTTTTAAAAGCTATTGGGGATTATATATAATAAGGTAGTGTAAGTCGAACAAAATTATAAAATAAAAATATGTTTGAGATTAATGAGAGTGTATTGATGAAAGGATACAAGAGGTCACTCTAAGTGGACTTATAGGTTGGAGGTTGATAACACATAACATAGGCATCAACAAGTGAATGTGTTATTGGTTGTAACATCTTTGTACAAGTGGGTACTATTTAAATATTTTTCCTTACCCATTTCTCTATGTGTTTTATGTTATGTGCTTTGTCCTATGTATTATTACTCCCTTGCATTTTTTTCACAATTGATAATGCATTGGTAGCATTTTATTAATTTTCTATATGTTACTTATTATATATGATACTATTATTCCACTCTTTTTATTTACATGTTGATCATTCCCAATACCAAATTATAGAGTGCCAACTGGGTGGTGGAGTCTACAGTGAATTCAAACTATACTTGAAGAAGGTATAATGATAGTGAGGGAAATGATAAGGTATTTCAAGGGATGGGCTCGAAGAGTCTAAAACATATACATGTACAAAGTTATATGACATATAACATATACCAATGTAATCTATGGCTTCTGCCAAACTGTTTCAATTTCCCAACACATGATTACTATTATATATTAATATATTATTGATATATATAATACATTAATATAAAATATATAACTATGACTTATATATAAATTGATTTAATATATAGTATATAGTATAATATTATATAATATATAATAGAGCTTAATAATAGTATGACCTATTGATTTCCACTCATATGCTTTAAAAAGTCATGCTTTACCAAAACAAAAAATTACATCTTGCATTCTATATATTATATTAATACTATACTATAATATTAATGCATAATATTATATTAGAATATATTGTTTAATATAGTTATTATAAAAAATATTTTTAAAAGAGATATAACATAAAGAGAAACCATGTCACTAATGAAATAATGATCTATGGGTGTTGTGATTCACATTTTAGAACAACACTTGAAATCTTCATTGCCATTCATCGTCACCACCCAACACATGTTAAAAATTTTCAACACTTGCATGTTATTTATCACCTTGCCCTTTCTTCTAGGGATCTGAGTTTGGTGTTTCCATATTTTGTTAAGCCTAATTTAATTACTTTAGAACTTAATATATTTGAAGCATAAAGGAACATAAGCCACAAGATAGACTCTAGTACCTCAATGTCTTGTACCCACATAAATATCATTGTAATGTGGCTTTGAGCTACTCATTGGAAGTGGACCCATATCATAATAAAATTAATGCTCATGATGTCCTCATTCCCTTAACAATAGAAAATAACCAATCAAATTTATTACCACCTTCCAAGTTACATGGCCCTTTGTAATGTGTGTAAGTCATGTAAATCCAACAACTACAATAAATACAGGTCTGGTGTATGATATGGGATCTATGGTGCACAATGTCACATGCTATGTCTTTTCATTGCCTCTCACCATCACCACACATCTCATCTTTAAATATTTCACCACTTTCATGGTTTATATTACCTAGCCCTTCCCCACCACTTCTCCATTGCTCAAGCTCTTCATGAAACAAAATGCCTCCTCCCCATATGGCTCATTGCAACATCATATGAAGGAATACACAATCTCATTCTATACCATCACCTCCACTAAAAATATATGATTATTTTTTGCTTACCTCTATATACACAAAAGGCGGGATGGGCCAACGGTCATGGGTTTCGAGTGATGTACGGTTAGTGATTTATACTCTTTCACTTTACAAAACCATGCTTTACCAAAACAATAAATTACAACTTATATGTTATATATTATATTAATACTATAATATAATACTAATGTTTAATATTTTATAATAATATTTATATACTATATAATAAAAAATATAATTTAAAGATATACATAATAATTAATATGAAATATTTAATAATAATAATAATAATAATAATAAAAAAATATTATATTAGGGATTATCATTAAAAATTCATGAATAATGTAAAATTATGCTAAAAATGCACGATCATCACTTTTCAAGCTCATTGTGAAACAAAATACCTCTTCCTCACATAGCACATTGTCACTTCATATGAAGAAACATGCAACCTCATTTTCCACCGTCACCTCCAACATAAAAAATATTCTTTAATGTAACAATCACCTAAAATATTAGCTTGGTATCTCTCAATTACGAAAGTTTAAAAACATAAAATGATATAAAACTAATACTATATGTAATAATAATATTATTGTTATTATTTTACACACACAATGTTTTTATTATAATAATATATACTAATGTTTTTATTTAAAATATTATTATATTATATATATAATAAAATATATTTATATTTATTAGTAATGTAATATGTTATTAAAAATAAATATACTAATAGAATATATTATTAATAATATAAAAAATAAATATAAATAAAAAATATACATATCACGTGTTCTGCCTGCCACCCCCACGCCCACTCTTCTCCACCATGCTCTGTGATCCCTTTCATTGTCTCCCCACCACCTACTTGTTCTCACCTATGCTACCTTCCTTCTACTCACCATCCAAAGCTTCCTTCTAGTCCCTTCCTCCACTAGTAACACCCAGCCTTCTCCCCATCCTACTCAATCCTACTCTACATTGTCCTCCCTCATGTCCACCTCCCTCTCCCTTAGTCTCCATCCTACTCCACATTGTCCTCCCTCCACTTGCAACTATCACCTTTTCACACATTTTCCATGTGTTATCACCTTCTTCCAACTTATTCACACCTTAATACATGTTGTAATATCATTCAACTTGTCTATCTTTCTTCCAACTGTCAATTACTCATGTCATCAAACATCTATGTTAGAATTTTTTACTTTGTTTGTAACAAGTTTGAAACCCATTTAATGCACATAAAAACAAATCTTGTAAACCCATTATTGTGTGTAAACTCATTCATTCCTTTCCTTTACTTTTCTTTTCTTTACTTTTAATGATTGAATTGGTATGCCTTGTTTGATCACTTTTTTTTGCGTTGTTTGACAAATGCTTGGATCTCGCTGTAGTATCACCCCCATCTCTATCTCCCGCTGCCTCAAAATCATTTTCTTCCTCTTTAATATTGTTCTCCTCCTCCTTGGATTTAGTATCATACGGTAACATAAACATATAAAAATAAAAGTTGTGCCAAAAATTTCTACACTATGGCAATACTCCTTAGGCCAACACTTTCTGCACTACAACAAAAGAAAAATTTTATGTGCTAGATTATGACTGAAAATATATATACACCCACAAGGGCAAATAAATAACAATATTAGAAATAAAATCAAAGCCCTTTATGTTAGAAACTGAAGATGAACTAGAGATAATTTCTCCATCCACAACTTAACTACCAGTTCCACCTCAGTTCTCATGCATGCAGGAGTTAACATTCAGTTAGTTAACTGACAGTTAGGAATTAGTTAGTTTAAGTAGTTAACAGTCAATTCTTTCAAGCAGTTAGAGGTAGTTAAACAATTAGTTATTTTTAGTTTAATTTGCCAAGAAAATCTATTTATAGATGCCTTGGGTGCAGCATTATAAGCAAGAGAAAAAGAACAAGAAGTATAATATTCTAACATTAGGACTTATAGTTGCCATGTATTCCTCAATTTCACCATCTTTTAGATGGAGCTCATAGTGATTGTAACATTTTTGATACACAACTATGATAAAAACTAATGAACCTACTATGGAATTTTATATTCCACAACTAACGATTTTAGTTTGATTGGTTTACTGATAGTGATTTTGTAGGTAGCATTGATGATAGGAAGAGTAGTTCTGGACATGCCTTTCTTTTAGGCACAGTTGTGGTCACATGGGCATCCAAAAAGAACAAGAAAATAAACACAGACTTATGCATTAAAAAACAAGAAACACAAACTTATCTTTCAAATTGCTAAAACAGATTTGAGCTGAGAATTTGAATACATTATATATATATATATATATATATATATATTATTTTTAAAAAAAAGTCAGATCGTGGAAGAAGCACAACAAAAAAGTGTGCTTCAATCCTTCTTGCAGCCACTGTTGATTTAGTCATTTCAGCTATTGACATGGCAACGAACAACAGTATCTCTTCGCCTCAAATTCCCATTTTTAATGGTAAGAATTATGATTTTTGGGAAATTAAGATGAAAACATTGTTTTGCTCACAAGAAGTTTGGGATTTGGTAGAGAATGGTTTTGTAGAACCGCAGGATGAGGCAGCCCATCTAGCATTAACTCGAGCACAAAAGGATGAGCTTAAGGAGAACAGAAAAAAAGATGCCAAAGCTTTATTTATAATCCAATAGGGACTGGATGAATCAATTTTTTCTAGAGTTGCAGCAACAACAAGATCTAGAGAGGCATGGAAAATCTTGGAGACTACCTATAAAGGTAATACAAAGGTAAAAATTGCTAAATTGCAATCTCTTAGGTGAAGTTTTGAAAATTTTCAAATGAATGATTCAGATTCAATAGACCAGTTTATGGGTTGAGTTTTGAATATAGTGAATCAAATTAGATCTAATGGAGAAACAATCATGAATCAGAAGATCATAGAAAAAATACTCAGGAGTTTACCCAGTAAATTTGATGCAATAGTTGTAGCTATTGAGGAAACCAAAGATTTAGAACAGTTATCAGTAGATGAATTAATGGGTTCTTTGTTAACACATGAATCTAGAATGAATAGGAGTAACAATAATTCTCTTGAGAATGATTTCAAGTCACATGTATCATTTGGTAGAGGAAGAGGAAGAGCAAGGTCAAACTTTAGAGTAAGAGGCAGAACTGGAAGGAACAATCCAGATCAAGGTGAAAATAGTAATCAAAACTATAGTAGTAGAGGATGTGGAAACAATCACTTCCAGCAAAGTTCACAGAGGTTTGAAAAATCTAATATTCAATGTTATTATTGCAAAAAATTTGGACATTATGCAAGTGACTGCAGAAGGAAACAAGGATATGTGGACAAGCAGAATGCTAATTACACAGGTGAATCTAGTTCTAATCCAGGTGAATCTAGTTTTAATCCTGGAAGCTTATTTCACACTTGTCATGTTACTCAAGAAAAATCTAGAGATATTTGTTCTTAGATAGTGGATGCAGTAATCATATGACAGGGAATAAAGAATTTTTTGCTAGTCTTGATGATTCTGTAAGATCTGACGTTAAATTAGGAAATGATATCAAAGTGGATGTAATGGGTAAAGGAGTAATAAATGTTTTGGCTAAAAATGGTGAAAGAAGGTTTATACTTGATGTTTATTTTGTACCTGGACTAAAGCATAATCTTATGAGTATTGGACAGTTAGTACAAAAGGTTACAGAGTATCTTTTATAGATAATGTTTGCACAATATTGGACAAGTTTCCAAGTGACAGGTTGATAGGAAAAGTGGAGATGATGAAGAATCAGATGTTCCCTCTTTGAATTCAGTGCATCCAAGGAGAAGAGGAAGCCCACTTCAAAACCATGCAGCTAGATCAATCATGGTTATGGCACTTAAGGTATGGACATTTACATTTTGGAGGTTTGAATTTGTTACAGAAGAAAAATATGGTGAAGGGATTACCACCAATAGAAAAGCCAGGAAGTTCACGTGACAGTTGTATTCTGACAAAACAACATAGAGAGAGATTTCCATTAGGAGCCTCATATAGAGCACAGGTAATATTGGAGCTAGTCTATAGTGATTTATGTGGACCAATGCAAACTCCAAAATTTGGAGGTAGTACTAATTTTCTAACCTTCATTGATGACTTTAGTAGAAAGATGTGGATATATTTTCTCAAAAATAAGTCTGAAGCCTTTGAAAAGTTTAAAGAATTCAAGGCAATGGTTGAAAAGTAGAGTGGCCATTACATCAAGGTACTTAGATTAGATAGAGGAGGTGAATATATGTCTAATCAATTTCAAGATTTTTGCAGATATCATGGCATCAAAAGGCAATTGACTACAAGGTACACACCACAACAGAATGGTGTAGTAGAAAGAAAGAATAAAACAATCATGGAGATGGCTAGAAGCATGTTGAAGGCCAAACACTTGTCAAATGAATATTGGACAGAAGTAGTAGCATGTGTAGTATACATTCTGAATAGAAGCCCAATAAAGAGTGTCAGAGATTGAATTCCAAAAGAAGCATGGAGTGGTAAGAAACACAGTGTACATCATTTCAAAATTTTTGGTTATATTGCATATTCTCTTATACCATCTAAATTGAGAAGAAAACTTGATGATAGAGGTGAGAAATGCATTTTTATTGGCTATAGTGAAGAATCAAAGGCTTATAAGTTGTATAACCCCATTTCAAAGCAAGTGATTATTAACAGAGATGTTGAATTTAAGGAAGAAGCATGGGATGGTAGCACCATCACAATTGGACCACCAATTCCACAGAATGAAGAAGAATCTGAAGAACAAAATTTTAAAGGTGATCAATCCTCTCCACAAGCAAGAACAAGCACTCCAATAAGAACACCTAGGAGGTTTGAACAAGGTGAATCATCTAGTCATGTATGTCACCCTACTCCAAATTCACAAGTAAGTGATGAATCAGATCCAACTCTTGCTACTTTAAGATCAAGAATTAAATAAGAACATGAGAAACTTGAATGAGATTTATAATCAAGAAGAAGAGAAATTAGATTTGGTTTTAAATTTTTCTCTTTTCACTCATGATCCTATGTATTATGAAGAAGCAGTTAATGAGGAACATTGGATAAAAGCAATGGATGAAGAGATGAATGCCATTGAAAGAAATAAAACATGGGATCTAACTAATCTACCTGAAGGTAAAGACTGTATAGGAGTCAAATGGGTTTATAAGACTAAATTTGATGCAGATGGAAATGTTGAAAAGCACAAGGCAAGGTTAGTAGCAAAAGGTTTTGCACAAGAACATGGAATTGACTATAATGAAACATTTGCTCCAGTTGCTAGATTAGATACTATTAGAATGGTTTTAGCAATAGCTGCTCAAAATAATTGGTATGTATATCAAATGGATGTCAAATCAGCTTTCTTGAATGGTTTACTAGATGAAGAAGTGTATGTGAAACAACCACGAGGTTATGAAGTATAAGGACATGAAGAAAAAGTCTACAGATTGAAGAAGGCCCTTTATGGTCTCAAATAAGCACCAAGAGCATGGTATAGCAAGATTGAATCATACATGATAAATAATGGATTCAACAGAAGCAAGAGTGAGCCTACTTTGTACACAAAAATCAACAAAGTAGGTCAGATTTTGATTGTGTGTTTATATGTTGATGATTTGATTTTCATTGGAAATTTATCTGTAGACACATTTAAATCAGCAATGAAGAAAGAATTTGAAATGACAGATTTGGGATTATTGAAGTACTTTTTGGGCATAGAATTTGTACAATCAGAGAAGGGAATTTTTATTTGTCAAACTAAATATGCAACGAATGTGTTAAGGAGATTTAAGATGCTGAATTATAAACCAACACCTACACCAATTGCTACAGGGACCAAACTTAGCAAAGAAGACCAAGGGTCTAATGTTGATTCTACAACATTCAAAAGATTAGCTGGCAGTTTGATGTATCTTACAGCTACTAGACCAGATATTATGTATGGGGTTAGTTTAATCTCAAGATTCATGGAGTCATCGAAAGACTCACATTGGCAAGTTGGAAAAAGGATATTGAGATATGTGGCAGGAACTATAGAATATGGAATTTTATATTCCACAACTAACGATTTTAGTTTAATTGGTTTTACTGATAGTGATTTTGTAGGTAGCTTTGATGACAGGAAGAGTACTTCTGGACATGCCTTTCTTTTAGGTACAGTTGTGGTCACATGGGCATCCAAAAAGCAACCTATAGTGACACTTTCATCAGCTGAAGCAAAGTATGTAGCAGCCACATCAGCAGCATGTCAAGCAACTTGGATGAGAAGAATATTGAAAGATTTATTACAAGCATAGAAGGAGTCAACACCAATCTTTTTTGACAACAAATCAGCAATCACATTATCAAAAAATCATGTTTTTCACAAGAGAAGCAAACACATTGATACAAGATTTCACTTTATTAGAGAGTTAGTGAACAATGGAGAAATCCATCTGGAATTCTGTAGATCTAAAGATCAACTAGCATATATATTCATAAATGCATTAGCAAAGGAGACCTTTGATTATTTAAGACAAAATTTAGGCATTGTAAATGCTGTAGTTGTTAGTGGTAGAAATTAAGGGGGAATGTTAGAAACTAAAAATGAATTGGAGATAATTTCTCCATCCACAACTTAACTACCAGTTCCATCTCAGTTCTTATGCATGCAGGAGTTAACATTCAGTTAGTTAACTGACAGTTAGGAATCAATTAGTTTAAGTAGTTAACTATCCGTTCTTTCAAGTAGTTAGAGGCAGTTAAACAATTAGTTTATTTTTAGTTTAATGTGCCAATAAAATCTATTTATAGATGCCTTGGGTGCAACATTGTAAGCAAGAGAAAAAGAAGATCGAGAAATTAAAGAAAATCAATAAAAATTCTTGTTTTTAGCATTGCTGTAGCAATTTGCATAAGTCTGTGTTTATTTTCTTATTCTTTATGCTCTGTTTTATCTTTCAATTTACATGCATCCCACTTGCCTTGGCGTATTCCATTTGTCATGCGAAATCCGTTTACCACTTGACACCCACTATTTTTCACTTGTCATCTGAATATCTTTTGATCAATAGACAAATATAGGTAGGCTTCTTGCCAGTAGAATGCCTCCAACATTAAATATAAAATAAGCTAATACCAAATATTTGAAAATAGATAAATCTTAAAAAAAAACTAAAAATAAATAAACCAAGTGAATTACTACCACTTTAACATCATGAATGAATTAACATAAATAACATCAAGTTAGTTTTGCATGGAAAAGTGAGAGAATAACAAATACATAACAAGGATTTGTCCTCCATGGAGAAGATGATAATTGCAATAGTCGATTAGGTAAAGGATCACAAACTAATCACAACCACTTCCAAACTAGATGCACAACTAGTGATTGTTGGATGGAGTCTATAGTTTTCTCAATGCTATGTGCCTCTCTTTATGGGTTGTGCCTTTTTTAAATAAGTGATTGGGTCTTAATTCCTCCCCTAAGATGTGGCTTGTTAGGGGTACTAAATTTGGATAGTCTAGGGTTTAAGTTGGCTCATTTTTTTAGTGCTTAGTTTATCAAGGTCTTCTATTTGGAGAATAGTTCTATGTTGGAAATACTCAACTGAAGTACTCTACCTATAAGTGTTCATAGTCCTTTAAACATCTCTTTTAATCTTATCCCAAGGCTTAGTCTACCTATAAATGAATTCATATCCACTTTTAGTTTTATCACACCAAGTCTTTCTCTTGAGGTCTTGTCCTTTTTGGGGATTCAACCAATTGAGTTGCTGCTATTTTTTTATAGTTTTTTTAGAGTTGCAATTCTTTTCCAATTAAAGAAGGCCATAAATAATGCTTCATTTAACAATGTTGAATGTTCTTATCTCTTTTCTATTAATGACAATGTTATTTTTATATCTTTGACTTGTATGCAGATTGAAGTCTAAACTAGAAAGGTTGCTATGGAGGTTCACCATCTGCAAGAGCTGTGAGACTACTGGGGGAGTACTCCCCACAAAGTGAGCTACATCCTCCCTAATGGCCTACCCCAAGGTCCATTTAGGCCACACCCCAAGTGGTATAAAAGATATTTTTATAGTCGCAAACACTTATCCCCTCACTTCCAATAAGAGGGATGGAGGTTGCAGCCACAACGTGGAAAATATGATACAACTCTCTCCTAGAAGGGTTCTCTAGTTGGCATTGCTACTCAGATTCAACCCACTAATGGATAGGTAATAGATATAACTTTGGACCCTTTGGATGGTTGGGTGGTACTAATTCCTCCTTTGATGGAGTCTTTAGCTTGGACTACTCCACCACCCAAAGATGATCCTCCACCTCCTCCGTCAGAGATTTTAGCCTAAGCTTAGTTCTCCTCTAGTTTTTAATGTGATTTTGAATGTCATTTGTTGATGTAATATAGTTTTGAGTGTTGTATTTTGTCTGGCTTACATTTTTGTTTTATACTTTTTGGTGTCATGTTCTAAGCCAATATATTGTCCTTCGACATGGTTCCAATCAACTATATTGTTATATAACCTTCTATACTTATATTATTTATATAATAAAAATATACTAAAACATTCCAATTGTAAATACATCTCTAAACCCTTCCTTTTATCAATTAATACAAAAAATAAAATAAAAAAGAAATACTAATTAATTATAATTTTATTAATTTATATTTAATTAAAATGTTTATAGTTAGATTGTATTACATTTTGATGACTACTTTCCAATAAAAATACAAATTAGATTTATATTGTTCGTGCACTTAAAAAATGGAAATTAGAAAAAAAAAATCCTCATGGTTCTGAATAATAACGATATTAAAAAAGAATGAAGTGCAAATTTAACGAAATAGATATCTCTTAATCTTTGGCACTAAATTGAAGAAATTTATATACACCTAATCCATGTAAAAAACAAAATTTCAACCCAAAAAAAATAATGATATTATTTTTATGGATGAAAGAGCTTGTCAGGGATGACAGACGGAGGACATAGGCAGCACCCTCAATCACAAGTGTAGTTGACGCGGGAAAAGGTGGCACACACGTTCTTGTTGGCAGCCTTATTTTTCCGACTTTATGAAGGACATTCTTCTAGAAACGCTTCGCATGAATTCTTGCCGTGCAAGACATCTCTTAAATAAACAAATGGGTCTTATTATTATTAATATAAGTCTAGAAATGTTAGAAAGTTCATGAACTGAGAAGTATATATCAGAAGTCTGTTGATGCTGATTCTGTGGAGGAGATTCTGTAGCACACTTCTAAGAGAACACGGAAGTGAAGTACTATTTATATATGTCGTTTTGCATTGTAGCAGACTTCTAAGATCACACGGAAGTGAAGTATTATTTTTTTATGTTGTCTTGTATGAATTGAGGAGATTCTGAAGCCCACAAGCTTAAAGACATACATATATATCCTCACACTTCACCCATCCATTTGCATTGACAAGTATATATCAGAATCCCTTGATGTTGATTCAGTGGAGATGATTCTATCCTAGACTTCTAAGACAACACAGAAGTGGACAATTAGCTTTGTATAATGGTTATCGGAATTGTACTGATATGATTCGGGTTTTTATTTTTATTTTTGGTATATGTTTGTCCTTATATTGAACTCCTGAAACTAGGTGGATTTCTATTCAAACCATTGTAGCAATAAAAAAAATACTATTAAAAAAACCTACAAACGAAAAAAAATCAATTGCATGAAGAGGTTAGAAAAGGACATGAAGCTCCGAAATAGTGGTCCTTGTAGATAAATGGAAATCTTGTTACAAAATCACGAAGGTGGTTGTTTCTTGTTTATTATGAAAGAGGAAAATGAAAGCATAAGAAATAGAAATCTTTATAAAGATCAACAACTATCAAAAGTAGGCTAATTGGAATTGGAAATTACAAATAGGAGTTTAGGGTAGTAAAAAGACTCCAAAATTTAATTAAAAGGTCAATTCAAATTTTAAAATGTAATTAAAAGGTCTATTCAAATTAGATATTATTAAAAGTATTTGAACAAATTAATTTTTAAATTATAAAGTTTATGAAGAGGAGAGGGAAGCTCTAAAACATATTCATTTTTTAAAAAATAAAATACATAAACATATTTTATAATAAAAAATAGATAAAGTATAAGATAGTTGGGTTCGTATTCACTATTTAAAATAAAAGATATTAAAAAAAAAAACATAGTTTAAATTTAGGAGTCTAAATATAAATAACAAACATAAATCATCTTATATGAAATATCATGTCCAAATAATTATATCGGAAGGAGGAGGTGATGAATCATCCTTTGGAAGTAAAGCGACCAAATATAAGGACCATCCAACCATCTTAAATATTATCTTGTATAATCAAAGGAATAATAACTTCCCATGTAGACAGTGGAGGAACGTGTAACCCATCATCCACACCATCATACCTAGTGGAAGTCCAATGAGATGGTGTAATAGATTTTTTTCCATGTGGATGAGGACTCCAACCTTTCCACTTTGACACGAGTGTTGGAAAAATGATCATATGAGTTGAGTAGATATGCCATAGTATAGGCACTAGTGGCAAATATCTATGTAGTAGGATATCAAGATGGAAGCTTCTCATAGTGCATGTGACACTCCCCTAATGGTTGATAAACTCTTACAAGTGCTAAAAATAAAAGGATACATTCTTTTCCTATGCTTGAATTTGAATGAAGGTAGAGGTGAGCACATAAAATTTATCATTAAAAAAAAGCTACTATGAATAGTCTTATTACTAATAATAGTATAATTTCTAGATTTTTGAAGTTGAAATAGAATGGATGATATAAAGAAAATTCCAAATAAAAAAACTTATGTTGGCCACATAATATGCTCTCCAAACAATGCCATATCTAGTTAATGGTCTTTGGGTGGAAACCCATGAAAATGTTGTCAATCAATTCTCAAGCCTTATGGTTAGAATAAAAATTTCAAAATAAATATTCAAAAATCTCTACTATGCAAACTTAATATGGGAAATAATAATGCGTACTCTCTCTATTAGAGGCAAACCTTGGTACACTAAACAATAAAAAAGAAGAAGCAAGCTTAGGATCAATCTTGGCTTTCCACATTCAATTAAGATATAAATACACATCAAATGTGAAGAGTTAATATTTTTGTAATGAAATTATTGGGATGTTTCAAAATAAGGAAATATATAAAATAATTAAGAGTAGGATAATTAGGTCCATAATAACAACTGAGAAAATATAAGAATACTTGATAATTATGATTGAGTTGCTTTGAAGGGGAAACCTCCATAGCAATGCAATAAGAGCATAATTCATAATATGATGATAAAAAACTAATCAATACCTCGTATATATAATCTTCTTGGTCATGGTTATTCCATAGGCAAACCATACTAAGAACATAAAAAAATGCAATAAGATACTATGAAATGTACGTAAGAGACAAGTCAATTGCACATATCTCTAGATATACTATAGGTTAAAGGCATAACATGCCATTTAATTTCAAAATAATGTTTCCATCAACATTGAATCAACTCTAGATGTTCTTGTAGGAAAGATTCATCCCACCATGTTGCATATTCATGATTCAAACTCTTTCACTTGATAAAATACTCCATAAAATATCTCATTTGTATCATTTATGTGAATGTGTGAAGGATCTCCTTAGGTTCTAAAATGAATCTATCTTCTTCACCTAATTCAAATATCTTGGTATGGGTAGAAAATATCAATCTATTGATATTATTTACGTAAGATACATGAAAAAAAAGATGTATATGAGCGAATTAGGGTAGTTCTAGCTTGTATACCACACTACCAATTTTGTGGAGGATCTAATAAGGGCCATAATACTTAAGAGAAATATTTTTATCCTTTTTATGTTACTTTAAAGATAACTGATTAATTGATTTCAAGTGAACAAAGACCTAATCACTAATATCAAGATGCCTCTCATTATGATGTTGATTGGCTTGCTGCTTTATTCTATTTTATGCAATTACTAAAACTCCCTTAACTAGATAATATCCCATGTTTATGTTAAATGTGTTCCTAAATAAATCGATCTTTGGTTGCACCATCAAAGATGAAGTGATGGATGGGGGTTGATAACCATAAAGTGCCATAAAAGGAGACATTTTGTAAGAGGTATGAAAGGAAGTGTTGTACCACCATTTTCTAGTGGAAACTAATGGACCTAACATTTTTGTTTATATTATGCAAAGCAATGAATATACCCTTCTAGGTATGATCCAACGGAGTACCCAAACCTATAAACAAATCAATCCAAAAGTTACTAGTGAAGATATGATCACGATAATCTACAATGATTTTTGGAGTACCATGAAACTTTTGAACTATATTGCAAAAAATAGTAGTTATTGTACTGAGTAAAAATAGTTTTGATAAGGAACAAAGATGAGCATATTTTGTGATCCTATCCAAAAAAACAATGACGATATTTTTACCTTTAGATCTTGGAAACCCTATAAAAAAATCCATGGAAACCCTCTCTCATGATTGGCTAGGGATGGATAATGGCTACAAAAGTCTTGATGTCTTAATTTTTTTTCCTTTATTCTATTGAGAAACCATGCATTCTGCCATAATTTTTTGTATATCCCCCTTGATTCATTTCCAAAATAAATATTTCCTAATTAAATGATGTCTTAAAAAACCCTAAATGCTCCCCTATTGGAGATGCATAAAGAACTTGAATGATCTTGTGTTTGAGGAAAAAATCCTTACATAGGTAAAATCTATATTTATACCATAATGTGTTACTATTACACTCAAATTTGTCAAAAACAATCAAACCAAGTTGAAGATTATAAATCAAGAGATATATATCCATATTATTCTCTCATTTTGATCTTGCTTCTTCACACCAAATTGCTTACCAATGGTCATTACACATAACAATATCTCAACTGATTCATCCATCCTAGAATGTGGATCTACATCCACATTCTCTTTTCCTTTCTTATAGACTATTTCAAAGTCATACACCAAAATTTTAGTCACCCATTTTTTTTGATCTTCTAATGAAAATAATTTTTCTAAAAATTATTTTAGAATATCATGATGTGTCTTCACCTAAAAGTGTCTATCCATCAAATACAATTTCCATTACTTGACTACATGATGAATATCCATCATCTCTTTCTCATAGATTGGATTGAGCTTGTTATTTCCTTTGATTTGATGAATCTTAAATGCAATGGGTCTTAATTATTGCATGAATATTTCCCACATGCTATATCCTGGTGTATCACATTAAACAAAAAATGTTTTGGAAAAATTGGGGGTCACCAAAACTAGAGTGGTTCACATAACCTCTTTTAGTTTCTCAAATTACTTAGAAGTTTATTAAATCCAATGGAATGAATATTTATTCAAAAAGGATGTGATTGGAGCTACAGTGCTTCCATAATTTTTATAAATATGTGATAGTACCCTATTAGCCATAAAAATATACAAAGGTTCTTGAGGGTCTTTGGCACTTGCCACATCATAGATTTTATATTTTTAGGGTCAACTTTGAATCCTCCGTGTGAAAAAATATGAACCAATTACTCCACCTCATGGATTCAAAAATCACATTAGGAAGGTTTTGTAAACAAATGATATTATTACTGAACTAATAGTACCAATTTCTCATGCTACAAATTTTATTCATAAGTTTTGTTGTAGATTAAGATGTCATCAATAAAGACCAATAGAATTTTCCTAAAAAAAAGACATAAAAATAGTATTCATCAAACTCTGAATTGTAGATGGTGCATTTGTGAGACCAAAAACATGAACATAAGCTCATACTGTCCTCCATGAGTTCTAAAAGGTGTTTTATGCATATCCTCATCTTTAATCCAAATTCGATGATACCTAGAATGAAGATCTAGTTTGGTAAAATAAATAAAACCATGTAATTCATCTAAAAAATTATTATTTATTAGAATAGGGATCTTATCTTTGATGGTGTACATATTGATTTCTCTGTAGTTGGGGTACATCCTCCAAGTGCCATACTTCTTCTGTAACATGACCACCGGGGAAGAATATTCATTTTAGTTATGTTAGATAATACTTGCCTCTAACATCTCATGTACCATATTTTCAATTTAACTTTTTAATCATATGGTTACTTGTATGGTTAGATGTTCAGTGGTGTGGTACCTAGAATTTGTCTCATGGCATGATCACATTATTTGCTTGGTGGTAGGCCTTTTGGCATTGCACTAAAAATTGTTGGATGGTCATCAAGAATAATTTATAATATGAGAATGTGTAGACACATTTTTGGATGAACTTATATGGAAAATAATTTTGATAAAAATCTTTTGGCCCCCTTTTTCAAGAATATTCATCATTTGATGTAAAGTAACTGATTAGGGAAACATTAAATTTAATCCCCATAGTTCAAATGTTTTACCTTCATATTGGAAATGGATGTAAAGTTCCTATAAATTAATATCTATTTTACCCAAAGATATGAGCTATTGCACTCTTAAAATAATGTTAGCACCACCCATGAGAATAAAAAACATAGGAGAATTAAGAATTAAAAACATAGGAGAATTAAGTAGGTAATCCCTAGTGTAAATATTAATACTATCACATTTTACATAATAATTAATTATACCAACATCTACATTCATGATTTGAAATTATGATGCTAGATAAATAAAATAGCTCAAATAAGTAGACAGTTTACTGTTGATGAAATTACGTGTACTTTATAATTCAATCAACAATGTCACCTTTTGATTCTTCAAAAATCTCACTACCTTAAGAATGTGAGGATTACTTATACCTAAAATGGTATGACATGATATAGTGGGGTGATAATTTTTAAAGTCATCCTCTAGATCTTCCATACCCTCACCTTATCATCATCATCATCATCATCATCATCATCATCATCATCATCATCATCATCATCATCATCATCATCATCATCATCATCATCATCATCATCATCATCATCATCGGCACCTTCAATGTAAAGCAACTTATTTTCAACACATTTATGTTATTTTATCCACTTGTTATCACAACCAAAACATAACCCTTTGTCACTTTTCTCTTCAATTTGTTGAGGGGTCAATCTTAGAGGTTGAAAAAATTATGGTGTTGTGAGATTACATTCATGGTAATGAGTGAAAGATCTTATTTTGACCAAATCATTTTACTCTACCTAAAACACGAATGGTATGGCTTCAAAAATAGATGATGGATTAAACATATGAACCTTAAGTTAGTAACTATCCTTGATCCCCCCTCCAAGAATAGGTTGGTCAAGTTATTCTCATTGATTTCATCCATGCACAAGGATAAATTCTAGAATTGTTAAATATAATCCTTAATAATATCGATGCATCACAACTGTTATAACTAAACGAAGTAGTTTTTTGAGATGTTATTTTGAGAGTGTATCTGTAGCTCCTCAGTAAACACTAACCAAGTAACAAGAGCACCCTTGTTATATTTTGAGCATATAACCACCTTTAAAAAATGAATTATTCAGGTTTCAGATAAAGAGATGCTATGATAACCTTTTGTACACATGGAGTTTGATGTAAATTAGATAAAATTTATATTTGATTGATCCAAGTGAGTGTATACATACCATCAAACTTGCACACTTATACTTTTGGAAGCATGTGCTTTGAACCCATATTGGAGTTGTGATTATTTGGAGTGGGTGAACTCAATTTAATAAGTGGAGGACTATTTTATGGAAGTTGAGATGTAATAGAGATTAATTGAGAACTCATCATTGTCAACTAATCCTTCATAAAATCCATTTCCCCTTTTACTACATCAAGATCATATTTCCTCAGCGTATTTTATATATCTAAATAAATATGTTGAACCACTCAAAAATTGACAGATCAAAAGTTCCAAAATCCATGATGTCATTATGAGGATATTTTGGAGTGTCTTGAACTTTCTCGTGTCTGTGAGTATTAAGACTAGTTGTGCATAAACCCTATGATGGAGGGTTTCTGAACTTTAAGAAGTGTACTAATATATTATATCATCATGACCACATTGCTAAGATGAATCCAATAATTGATGGTTTTCACAAGGGTGTGGAAAAAAATTCTAGACTAAAAAAAATACATCAGATAATACTATAGTGGCAAAAATATTAAATTATTCCTAGATCACAAGTTATGTTTTTTTTAATTTTTAGCTCTTCATATTATTGCAACACAAGATCTGAAAAATAACAATGCTGAAGAAGCTATCCCAAACTAATTCTTTGATACCAATTGTAATGAAATTACTTAGATGTTTTAAAATAAGGAAATATACCACACAATTAAGATCATGAGAATCAAATCCATAAAAAACAATTAAAAAAAGATCAAAATACTTGATAGTTATGATTGAGCCACTTTGAGGTATAAACCTCTAAAATAATGAAATAAGAACAAAATTTGAAATATTATGATAAAATACTAACCACTATCTCTTATGTATAGTCTACTTAGCCATGGTTATTCCATAGAATGCTTATACTAAGAACATAGAGAAATGTGATAAGATAATATGAAAGGTATGAATCCATAATACAAACACACATATACCTAGATGAATTATAAGTTAAGGTAATATAATGTTTTTAAACTTTTTAACCTATCAAGAGTGGAACATAAGGGATTCATAACATCATATAAAAAACCCAGATAATAGTGCTTAAACAACATGTCAAAATTCTAATGGAAATAATTTCACCATGTCTCTATCATTTTAAGTCCTAATTTATGTATCATAACATTTGACATAAATTCATGTATAAAAAATATAAAATGCATACTTGAATTTAGACATACATACTTTCTATATAGAATGGTCCAGAGAGTCTAATCTCAAGAAAATATAAGATCTTGTACAATGAAAATACATTATCTTAAAATTACAAAGAGTATTAATGCTATAATTTGTAGTAAGAGAAAGGTTATTACTACTATGGATGGAGCCCATGAAGTGTTGAGGGCTAGTAATCTTATCATAGTGTTGATAGTCATACCCAAGATATTGGAGAAGTGTCATGTTAAAAATATTGATTTCATGATAATTTATAATCTTTACATCAGTATTTTTCCTTACATCGATGTGAAGACTAAGAATCAAAGTCTCTAGAATCTATGAGGAACACTTTTTAGTTATTTCTTTTGAAACTATACTTGTGACGTTAGCATGTTTAATTATATATTTCTTTTGAATATCTTTATTAATAAATACTTTCTTAAGAATGTTTTCTTGCTTAACATTTATTTATTTTGCCACCTTTCTTTTTATAACTTCTCTTTTTGTAAATTCCCTTGTTGTAACTTTTATTGTTTTAATTTTATTTTTCTAATTGTTCCATTTGCAACCTTTATTTGTCTAATTATTTCTTTTGTAACCTTTCTTATTCTAATTGTTCAATTTTTTATATTTTGCATTTTATAATTATTTCTTTGGTTCCTTTTTCACTTGTTATTGAAGGAATTGAAAGACTAAATGCTTTGATATCTTTATTGAATAACAACAGGTATTTATATACATAATAGAATCAGTTCAGATAGTTACCAAACTTGTAACTATTAACTGATCGCTAACTACTATACCACCTAATCACCTAACAAACGCATGTAACTAATGCTGCATAATTATAAACTAAATAATTTAATATCAAAATTTGCCAAAATTCCCCCATTTATTACACTACATCTATAAACATCATATTTCTTAATAGTGCCGCCCGCCCCCCCCCCCCCGCTCCCCTTTATTACAAACACTGTAAAAAGATTTCAACTTTCTACATAGCCTGCTCACTTTCTAAGGTGGCATGCCATCTTTGTGGCTTCAAGGTCTTAGTGTCACCTTGGTTTTTCCTTATAGGATTACCAAAAACCTAGAAGTGATAGGAACACTTCTCTATATTAACACCTTTAGTGGTTTCTCTGATTATGAAGATTAACACAAACCTAGAGGGTTACAAGAGGTTTCTATTGCACTTCAGTGCTTTTTCTAATTACCACAAACCAATTTCCAAGAACCAAGTGCTACATTAGTGATTTTGCTCCCCACAACATTCTTTCTCAGGAGGTACCAAACTGGAAAATAGTGCTAAGTAGCTTATTAAAAAACATAGTATAAAACATAAAACAACCATACCAAAACTTGTCACCATATCAATGGTATGACCTCATCATAGGTGATTCACAAGAGGATACCAGTTGTCCTCCAGCCTCCGTGTATCCTCTAGCCTCCAGTTAATGAAGTTGCTTCACTTAGCTGATGAAGATTTAAAGCTCAGTTTTATGAGGAGAAATCCCCCCACATTTTTGACCCATTTGACATTTGATGACATTTGACTTAGGATGTTGCATGCAAGTGATAATGCATCCTTATATAAATAATTAATTTTGATTTTGACAATT
>JARHVA010006069.1:292500-307500 GCA_037957365.1 Torreya grandis | reverse complement strand
AGTGAAAAAATAATGTTAAATTATGATAAATGCTTTTAACCATTACAATTATTGATGGTTTAGTTATAAATTTGTTAAAGTCTTTTTGTGTTCAGAGACATGAGATTAGATAAGGGCACACTCATTTGTAAAATCATGTCATATTTTCATGTCAGTTGAGTCATGAGATTAGATAAGGGCACACTCATTTGTAAAATCATGTCATATTTTCATGTCAGTTAAGCATTGATGTTGATTCAATAACTTGATGAATGTAAATTTTTTCAATTACTTTTTCTTAGTTTTAATATTATATGCATGTATACACATGAAATTAGATATTATGTAGACACATAAAAATGGTCTAGAGATATTTGTAAATTAAAAATTAAGATTATTTTAAGATATTTATATGTTTGTTGATTATTGATTAAGATTAAATTTTATTAGCTTATTTTTAATCTATGTTTTCAATTGTTTCTTATCATGTCTCCTCTCTTTTATTTTTTCATGTTTCCTTTTCTCTCCTCCCTCCCTTTTGCCTTGAGTTTCTAGCATCTTTCTAAAAAGTGTACAATGTATGTTTCTAAGGGTAGATCCATCTTAACTTATTTTATGCCTTGAATTTTTGGTCTTTCTGTTTTTTATGTACAAACTTATGTATCAATAAAATATTAATTTTAATTTAATAAATCTATAAATACACATATGGATTAGTGTATTTTGAACATACATTGATTGAACACAAAAAAAATCAATACAAACATTTAATGAAGGAATTCAAGAATCTCAAAATATTTGAAGAGCATATAAGATTTACTAATGTATTCTAGGAGAAATTAAGTATTCATTATAGTGTTGAAATTCATAGTAGATACATATTGCACCATACTGAACAACTTAGTTAAATTATATTTTTTTTGAGAATTTATTTATGATATTTTAAACTATTTAATAAGAATCTAGTGCTTAAGAATTCTGGGAACTTTAAATATGGCTAGTAAAACAAATATTTCTCTTATCTTTTACAAATTTAATTGCCTTATTAAAATTTTGAAGAAGGATATCAATATACCCAAAAATTGATAAATAGAATTATCAAATCACTTTTTCTATATTTAATTGTCTACTAAAAATGAATAATATACAATTTTAATTACAAAAAATATAAAGTATACAATTTTAACAGGTACCAAAAGATACTAAGGATTTTTTTGGGTTATCACTATTCTATTAAAAAAAAATATTGTTTTTTTTTAAATTGTAAAAATTATTTTTAAAATACACAAAAATGAAATACTCCTCAAAACCCTCCCTCTTACCAATTATTACACAAAAAGTTAAAATAATAATTAATTCTGATTTTATTAATTTACAATCAATCAAGATGTTTATACTTAGATTGTATTACATTTTGATGACCACTTTCCCATAAAAACACAGAGATCATATTTATATTGTTCGCGCACTCAAAAATAATTTGTGGGAATTGAAGGAAACTTTGACACATGGTTCTATGAAACGCCTTTATGAAGCCTCCTTAAATTTTCTCGTCTTCTGGAAACACTTTACATAAATTATTGCTAAATTCATGTTTTCTTGCCGTGAAACACCTCCTTTAGAAACGAGTGGGTTAATGTGCAGCATATTATCATTATTATAAGTTTAGAAATGTTACACAGTTCATGAACTGACAAGCATATGTCAGAGGCGTCTTGGTGCTGTTGCAGGGGAGGAGATTATGTAGCAGACTTCTAAGATAACACGGAAGTGAAATATTTTTATTTATTTTTATCTTTTTTATTTTTAAATGTTGTCTTGTATGAACGGAGATTCTGTAGTCCACATACTTAAAAACATACATATATATCCTCACATTTTACCCATCCATTTGCATTGACAAGTATATATCAGAATTGTATTGATATATCAGAATCCCCTTGATGTTGATTCAGTGGACGAGATTCTATATCAGACTTCCAAGACAACACAGAACTGGACAATTAGCTTTGTATAAATGGCTATCAGAATTGAACTGATATGAATTGGGTATTTTTTTTGTTTGTATATGTTTATCCTTTTTCAAAACTCTTGATAATGGGTGGATTTTGTGGTAACATTTATAACAAAAAGAATATACCATGCTATGTGCTGTTGTAACTGATAAACCAAAAATAAAAAAAATGCTACTATGAATGCCTTGGGAAAGGACAAGAAACTCAGAAATTGTGGTCACCTTTGACCTTGTTGATAGATGGAAATCTTGTGAAAAAATCATAAAGGAGATAAAAATCTTGAAGAAAGATCATAAAGGTGGTTGTTTGTTGGTTATTGCGAAAGAGTAAAATGAAAATATAAGAAATAGAAATCTTAATAATGTTCAACAACTATTTAAATTAGGTTAATTGGAATTGGAAGACATAGAGTAAAGATTTCTAAAAGCTAAGTAAAAGGTTTGTTCAAATTAGATAATAAAAAATAAACTAAAAAGTATTTGAATAAAGCATATTTAAATTATATAGTATATGAAGAGGAGTTGGGAAGGTTTAAAGTCTAAGATTTTAAAAAAATAAAAATACATAAACATATTTATTAATAAAAAATAAAGATAAAGTATAAGATAGTTTGGCTGATATTTATGATAAAAAATAAACAATAATTTGTAAAAATTTGTGGTTGATAATTAAGTATCTCAAAACAACTAACAAATATAATAAAAAACATAAATTACTTAGTATGAAATATCATGCCCAAGCAACTACATTAGAAGGAGGAGGTAATGAGTCATCCTTTGGAAGCAAAGTAATGAAATAAGAGGGCCACCCAACCATATTAACTATTAACTTGTACAATTAAAGGAACAAGCGCTTCCCACTCAAGTGGAGAAGTAACATGCAACGCAACATCCACAGCATCATGCCTATGGGAAGTCCAAAAAGATGGTGTAGTGGAAGTTTTTTCATGAAGATGAGGATTCCAACATCTCCACAGTGAGGAATAGGGTTGTAAAAATGATTATGCAAGTGACTTTGCCATAATATAGGTAGTAGTGGTGAAGATACATGTAGCGGGATATCAGGATGGAAGCTTCTCATAAGGTATGGAGCACTTCCATAATTGTTGAGAAAATCTTGCAAGTGCTTAAAATCCAATGCCACTATATACTTATGTGAAATAAGGTAGGGGTGAGCACATAAACATTAATATTAGTGGAAAAATATAATGAAATCATCTCACTACTAAAAGTAGCAAAATTCCTACATTTTCAACATTGAAATAAAATGAATGCTGTTAAAATGTTTCCAAATTAAAAAAAAGTATGTCGTCCACATAATATGTTGACCAAACAAAACCACCCTGAAATTAATGGTCTCTATGTGAAAATGCATGAAAAGGTTGCCAATCCATTTCCAAGCTGCACAAGGGAAAGCCCAAAATAAGTTTTTAAGAGTATCTGGTATAGAGACATGAGATGCAAAATAAAAAGGTGAATGAGTCTCTCACCAAGAGGTAGACCCTGGTACACTAAACACCATAAAAATAATAAAGCTTAGGCTCAAGAATAGCCTTCCACACTTGAGTAAGACATCAAAGCCACATAATAGGTGAAGAGCTAAGTTTTTACTGACTTTTAACTTACCAAGAATGGAACATAAGGGATTCATAATATGATATGAAAAACCCAAATAATAATGATTAAATTGTCTATCACAATTCTTATGTGAATCTTTTCACCATGCCGCTAGCAGTTGAAATCCTAATTTGTGCATCATAGTATAAGGTATAAGCTCATATACACAAAAGATAAAATTCATATTTAAAGCTATAAATTTATAATTTATATATAGAATGGTTCATGGAGTCCAATCTCAAGAAATATAAGATCTTGCATAGTGAAAATACATTGTCTTGAGAAGCTGAAGAGCTTTACTGCTAGTAATTTCAATAATAGGAAGGCTGTTGTTGGGAACAATGGGAGATTGATGCATGTTGGAGTCATTGATGGAGAGGATTGATCTAAATCCATAACCTACCCATATGACAAATGGTTTTATCATCTCAAAATCATTACAAATATTATTATCAATAAAAGACTCCTCAATCTAAAAGGGTGAAAGTAATAAGCAAAGTATATAGACCAATATTTTTATAATTAGCATTTATTTAAGGTGAGCCTATGGTAATGTAGTTTCAAACAATAATTTTATAAGCTTCAGGTACTTTAATGGTGAATAACCCACTTGGCACACAAAGATTTTTTTTATTTTAGATATCAATAATGCCCATGCCTCATCTTTATATTGATAGACAATAGAATTGCCACACCACACTATGAAATCCTTGAGTTTTCTTGGAATCAGCTCATATAATGTCTTTCATAATCTTTTAATGTTTTTCACAATATGTATTAAAAGTCACCCATTAAAAAGAGTAGTAAACATTTGTGGCAACTAAAACCTTAGTGTTATTTTGTAAATTTCTTTCCACCAATAAGGGTTTGGTAATCAAGAAAGGAATTATACTTTAAATGATTTATAACACATATTTTCACAACTTATAAGGGGAGATATCAAGATTCAAAGGTAAAAGGGACACCACTATTTTGAACATATCTCCTATGTTGATCCACTTCCATTAAAATTAATTCAACCAATCTCATATTGGTATTATACTTTGATAGTAACATTATGTTTTGGATCACTATAAAGATGAATTAAAGGCATTATAGATAGTGTCTATGTAAGATAGAGATTGGTAAAATGAATATTCATTATCAAAAAGAATAATAATTAATTCATCAATAATTTATCTATTAATAAGCTAACTCTTCCTATCTAGAAGCACAATTTCTCTTAAAATCTCATATTCAACTCTTCAAGCAAAAATATTTCCAAAAAATACTACAGAAAAATCATATAGATTAGGACTAATGGGAGATGTTATTTGATAAATCAAAAGAGTCTAAAATTTAATAAACTTGTTGGCATTAATGTTTAGACATGTTATTGCATAAGAGGATTTATTTGTAGCCAAGAGAAAAAACATCCAAACGCTAAAGATTAAACATGAAAAGTAATAAAGTCCATTAAATTTGGTCATGGGATTTTTCATAATCCAATTTAAGAAATAGAGCTACTTTTTGACAAGAACATGAACATTATATCCCTTCACATATTAAAATTATAATGTAGATGATATACCAACTTTTAATAAACCTCATTTTCTCTTTTCTAAAAACCACATGAAGGATGTGTCATAAGAAAAGTGCTATAGATTTATCAAGGTTTTTTCGTGAGAAATTTAATAAGGAAATAGGTCTCCAATTGGTTATGATATTAGAATATCTTACCTTAGGGATAAATCTAATATTTTATTGCAAAACTTTTCTCTAGAGAACTTGTCTAGAGAGATTCATAGTAAATGTGAAGCAAGTTTGACATAGTAAATGTCAATGTGGATATGTATAACTACCAAGGCAACTTATCAAATCCTAGTGATTTATCTTTTTCAATGTTCTACACTACATAAAGATATTAAAGAGAAAGTGGAACATCCCAAAGCCATCGATCATAGGGACTAAGCTTGTGAGGACCCACTTCAATACATTATTGGAAATATTGAGCATATTCTAGAGAATTCTCTTTGACATGAAACACTAATTTATATTAGCCAAAAATGGTAGGAGACATATTTGGGGACTTACTTAGGCATAATTATAAAATATAATGGATGTAATATACTCTTTAATGTGCTTGACCATTAAGGATTAAAAAAATACTTTGAGCCTAATATCCCACATTAAGACAATGTAGATGAACATAGATTTGAACACCTTTGGTAGCATGGCATTCAACAAGCTTAAGCTTAAGTTTGAGACAAGTGACCATAGATTGTAAATAAATATAAAATGGGATATGCTCGATCCACATCATGTCCATTTTTAATTATTTTCCAAGGCACTATAAACCTAATTTGAAATCTTTTCCACTTGCTCACCATACTATCTAATCAAGGTTGTAGTGTGAGTGACTACATCATACCATCACTCAATATAAATGGTAGCATGATGTAGACATGGCATAATGTTCCATAGTTATGTGATGAATTAAATGGTACCCTCATGAATAAGGAGTGATGTGTTAAAAAACAATAGATGATTTTTTGTAGGCCACCTCTACACTCCAACTTAAAAGTTACGGAACTATGGTTAGAAAGGAAAATATTTGGGTGGATAATAACAAATTTCCCATTTAATGTTAAAAAATGTGAACATGTGTTTCTTATAAAACATAACCTAGAAAAGTATTATAATAATGTAGACATGGCCTACACAAAACTAGTCCATGTGAACCACAGATTTTGGATTAAAAATACCATCACAAAGATAGAAGGTATGAAAACCCCTAATAGTTTGTAAAATTAAATTAAATATTGCATTCACCAATAAAAATTTTATCAATAATGTGTTTTATTTTACCTTGATGTTTCAACATTATTAAAGTTTCTAAAAATAAGATAGTTGGAAACAAGAAAGTTATATTCCAACCATTGGCATAATTTTTCTCTTTTTGGGATGTGAGTAGGTGAATATATATTAATGATAACCAAATATCATATATTAATGTCTATCATGAAGCATACTACATGATGTAATTGATATTCTCTCAAGGTAATAAATGACAATGTTATCTTGGGTGAAATGAATATTTTAAGACTATCACATATGTATATATGATAGGTGGAGTAATTAATATTCTCTCAAGGTAATAAATGACAATGTGATCTTAGGTGGAATGAATATTTTAAGAATATCACATATGTATTTATGATAGGTGGAGTATTTTGTAGCATCTAGCTAAATAGACTTTAAATAAGTCTAAAAATGAAATCTTAAAAACTTACCTTCTGACTGATAAAAAATATTAAAGGAACCAATAAAATGATAAGAATATTGCTTAGAATCTATTTGAGAAGACTTTATGAGATTATAAACATCATATGAAATAATATTAATAAGTATTAATCCTCTATATTTAATTTCCTTTAACCATATTTAATCCCTTCCATGGTATCTATATTTACAAACTTGTTAGTCAAAAAAGATTGTTGGTTTAGAAAATATAGTTTCCAAGCAAAGATTAACACTTGTCCCCATTTTATCCCCTTGGTGAATCTATAATTATATGAGGTATGCCACATTAACACCTATACGGTATAGGATTTTATAAGGATGTCCCAACACTTGATGCAATAATTAGAATATAACAAACTGGACAAGATTGACTTTGTGATGTAGAACTAGTAAGAAGGAGACTTGACTCGACGCATTTAGCATATTGTTGTGGTTTATATTTAGAGATAATTTTTATTTTTATTTTTATATTTTCATTCACTATATTAATTTACTTGTTATCTATGGTCTTTCAACCCTCATTTTTTGATGTCTTTTCAATTTCTAACTTATGGTCTAAAAAGAATATGAACAAAAAATAATTAATTTTTGTTATAACCTTGACAACAAAATCAAGTGTTTGGAAGTTATATATAAGTCCCTTTTTATGTGAAACACTCATCCCCCACTTGAATATACACACACTATTTAAATTATTTTCTGAATTCAACTTCAATACAAATTCATTTTTTGGGATGAATTGATTAAGCCTTTCCATCTCACAATAAATCATGTACCCTATAAGCTGAACTATTTGATCTAAAAAGGCCCACAATGAGACTAGTAGCCTGGATAAATTGTCTCACATGTAGACTTTGATTGAGGTATGTTCAATAACATTTAAATCATAAGTACATCATGTTAAAATTATCAGGGTGTTCCATATGAGCTAACAACTAGAGTTGACAAGCATAGATTGTACATATTGTGGCTCCTTGAAGGAGGAACCAAAAAAATCATTTAGTAAGGTTACTAACTCCTTCTTGATTAATACCATTAGATTCTCAAGTATGTATAACCTAAGCTTAGATAGTTTATTAAAAAAGAAAGTGAACAACATAGTATACTATAAGATTATGAAATTAATACCAATTAAGAAAAATCAATAACTAAAAAAATATCTATAAAATAATGTCATAAAAATTTAGTAAAAACATCAAAAGTCACTTTGGTGACATGTTCCCACTAAATCTAATAATAATTTCATAGGTCTAATTTAAAACTATATCTATTATCTTTAGGTGGGCTTAATGTTGAGTTTAATATAAAAATGTCTAAAAAGTACCACAAACATAATATAATGTCTTGGCCTTGAAATGAAATAATGAATAGATAATACAAAGATACCAAATCATAGAAAACCATGCAAGTTTCTTTTGAAATCCTTAATTAAATGATGTTATATGATAGATTTTAAAAAACACAAAAATAAAAACAAGAGCTATGATGTAGCTTTAGTACCTATGATATAAAGGAACAAGGATGCTATGCGCCAAGTTTTTGTAATCATTGTAAAAGATAATTATATGGAAGATGATAAAATTATCATTATGAGGATGAAATCAAAAATATAAAATGGATTTTGTATAATACATATGACATGGTATGGTATTAGTTATCATGTATGTACTGTAAAACCTTATTGTGATGGTCTTTTTTCTATAATAGATCAATTGGCGATCGATAAATGGAAGATACATTATTGATTTCAATAAAAAGTATTCAGTGGTAAAACCACCAAAGGAAATAATGAGATGGATATAATGTTTTTAAGTAGTTAATAATGTGAGATACAAGAATGATTATTCCTCAATTTTATGCATTCATCCTTTCTGATTATACCTTCCTTCTCGATAAAACATGTTGTTTGTGCTTACAAATGAAAAATGTTATATCATGAGGATCAATAAGTTAATATTCCATTTTATGTTTTTTTCTTGTTATGAGTGGGAAAAATTCAAATTTGACATCCTTCTCTTAGAATAACTTAGGATCATATTTCCCAACTTTATTGTTTTTTAAAGATCACTTTACATACACAAGTAAATGTTATTGTTAAACACATCATATATGTAATGGTATAATATTTAGAGGTATAACATTTAATAAAAATGGATTTAATTTTTTTTTAAAAAAAAGTTATTCTTCTAAGATACAAATTACATAAAAACAATGACATATAAAATATATTTTTATATTCATCATTTCCATGTACTTTTGAAATAATATCTTAAGACTATAGTTGATATTTAGTTTTAAAATATGTGTCATTGTCATTGTTTCACCTCCATATTTTAATTTATTTGTCATTTTCATTATCCCCCCTCCATATTTTGAGACTATAGTTGATATTTAATTATGATACTTCACATGATTTTATTGGCTAATGTTAATAATTTCATTCTTTCTAATTGATAAATACAACATTTCTCCACAAAAGTTGTCATGCCATTCCACTTTAACAAATGGGAATGTAATAAAATATTATATTTTGTATTTATAAGATTATAAATATGAAAAACCTAATGTCAATATGAAAATATAACTACGTTTCATTAGTTTCACATTACTCGGTGCAAATTATTTACTCTAAATGATTCTAATATAACTTGCCGTGTAGATACTAATAAATAAACCCGAGATGATTTCTATTAAAAATAACCATAAAGGATGAAAATTTTTTCATAATGGTTCACTTGGTGAAGAGATCAATGATGAAAACATTATGGATATTTTAAAAAATAATAATGATGACAACATATAACAATGATTGAAATCCTATGTTTCCCATCTTTTTAAAATAATGATGAAAATGTTATAGGATTTTAAAAAAACACTTATTGTTATGATTATAAAAAAAAAACAACTACATTTATAAGTGTAATATTGTGATTCAAAAAAATGGAAATTATCTTTTCCCATATTTCAAAAGTTAATATTAGGCAACATGTCTATCAAATTAGTGGTCTAGAGATAAATTTGTTAAATTATTGTTATGTATTCAGAGATATACAATTATATAAAGGCATCCTCATCTCTAAAATCAAGGTTTGTCATAGAATCATAAATAAAGAAAACTCATATAAGGAGAGTCTTACACCTCCAACACAATCACACAAATCATTTTTAGTTTTTATATTTCAACATATTATTATTTGATTAGGAATTTATCCATGTATACATGGCATTTACAAGCTTCACATGACCATTGATGCTCAACAACTTAATGACCATAAATTATTTTAATTACTCTATACTAATTTTACTTATACATATACATACATAAAAATGAGGTATTATATAGACACCTTAAAATAGTTTCTAAGTATTTACAAGTTAAAATATTAGATTACTCTAAAATACTTATGTCTTTTTCAATTATTGGTAAATATTATGTTCTATTCACTTGTTTCACTTGTTCTATTCCCCTTTACTCTTTCACGTATCTTCTCTCCTTCCTCCCTTATATGGAACAATATTTTAAAGCCTTAAACTTAATGAATAAAATTTTCAAATTAGTTTCTTTTTATTTGTATGTTTTTGTTTGATCTTACTATTAAGTATAATTTGTTTGGATCAAGCCCTAATAATTGATCAGATTAAATACAATATGGTAAGAGGGATGTCATATAACAGAAATGTGAAACAAAAAAAGTTGCCTTGCGTAAGAGTTTGCTAGTGATGAAGATTTTTAAATATATAAAAATAAACCATTGCCCAGAAAGAAACCAAAAACTCACAACCAAATATATGCAATATTCATAACCAAAAGAAATATAGAAGACATATAGATATCCAAAATAAAAATATTTATTCAAATTATTTGAATCATTCTCCATAATAAAAAATATCAATTACAATGTATTAATAGAATTGCATGTGAACATGCTTTTATAATTAATAAATAAAAATAATCTAAATTTATCTAAATAATAATCTGCATGAAATATAAACTAAAGTTATCTCTAGACTTTCAAAGGATTTATTTTTCTAAAAAATATATTAATTGAATATTAACTAATTATTAAATAAATTGCATAATTATTTTGCATGATTGAAGCTGTTGTAGAAGTCAACAATAATTAACCAACATTCTCCCCCATGATGTTGAGTGAACTAACAATTTGATCTCAAAGTTTAAAAAATTGAACTTTTGCCATGGCTTTAGTGAAGATATTTGCAAAGGTATTTTTGTGTGTTTATATACTTCAATTCTACATCTTTCTTCTAAAATAAATCTGGAATAAAATGGTACTTCAAATCAAAATGATTTGACCTATTGTGATGTACTAGATTCTTGGCTAATTTTATTGCATTATGTTATCAAAAAAAATATTTTAGGCTAAAGTTGTTTCTCTCCAATTTCTTCTAAAACATTTTGAAGCCATAACGCTTGTATACCTACTGAAGTGACTGCAATATATTCTACTTTTGTAGATGAAAGATCAACTAAGCTTTGCTTATTTGAACTCCATATAGTGAACCCAAAACCAAGTAAATAATAATTCCTAGATGTTATCTTTCAGTCATCCAAACTACCACTCTGATCAGAATCACTAAAACCATAAAGTTCAAAATTCTTAGTAGCATTATAATGAATACCAAAGCCACTAGTACCTTTCACATACCTCAATTTTTTTTAATCTAACTTCATATGAATTTCATATAGCTCAGATGTATGTCTTGATACAAGAGAAAATGAATAAGTAGTATCTAGTCTTGTGTGAGTTAAAAACATTAATCTTTTAATAATACTTCTATAAGTTGTCTAATCAACTCTTTCAATACTATTTTATCTACATAGCATAACTCCATGAACAATTAGAGTAGAGACTAGTTTACAGTCAACCATATTGAATTTTTTCAACATATCATTTGCATAATTTGTTTTATAAATGAAGATGTCATGTTTACTTTGATGAACCTCCACCCCTAAAAAGTATTTCATAAGACCTAAATCTTTCATTTCACATTAATTCATCATTGCAATTTTGAATTCATCCTTCATCTTAGAATTGCTGCCCATATACAACAAATCATAAACATAAAAAATTATAATAAGGATATCATTACCTTCTTGCTTTTAATAAAGAGTAGGCTCAATTTTCCTTCTTTTGAATCCATTTTGATGAAAATATCCATCAATCCTTGCATATCATGCTTTGGGTGATTGTTTGAGGACATACAAAGTTTTCTTCAACTTGTAGACTTCACCCTTTTTACCTTGCACTTGAAAACCTTGTGGCTATTCTACATAGATTTTTTCTTCTAAGTGGCCATTCAATAAGGCACTTTTCACATCCATGTGATGTATGCTCCATTTCTTTTGAGCTGCTAGTGAAATCATCATTCTAATAGTCTTTTATCTTGCTACTGGTAGAAATGTCTCTTCATAATATATGTCATTTATTTTTTGTGAAACCCTTAGAAACTAACCTTGCCTTATGTCTTTCAACACTTTCATCACTATTTTACTTAGTCTTGTAGACCCGTTTAGTAAATTTTTTTTTATTATCATATGGGAGCTATGTAAGCTCCCAAGTATCATTCATGTAAGTAGAATCTATCTCTTCTTGCATTACTTGTACCCAAACACCATTAGTACATGCATCTTCAAAACATGATTTTTCAAAATCAAATTGTGTAATTAAAGCATAATTTACTAACTCACCTCTTGGACATTCTTCATATGATTGGCTTATTGTATGCTAATAAATTTCACTCAAGATTTTTACCTTTCTTGAAGAACTAGGACTTGCAGTAGGAGTGTGCTTGGAATACATGAACTAGATGAGGGGATATTTAATGGATTTATATGACTTAGAATTGAAGTACTTGTGGTTTCTCATTAGTAATACCATCATAATTACCATCAATAAAAATAAATTTAGGCTTATCAATATTGGCTTTATCTTTATCATGACCATACACTCTCCCTTAATAAAAAATAACATCTCTTGATACAAGTACACTATTAGTGATAGGACTATAAATCCTATAGGCTTTGATTTGTTTATTGTACCTAAAAAAATACAAGAATCACTCTTTGAATATAATTTCTTCATTTTCTAATTAGCTACATGAATATAAGCTAAACAACCAAAAACTTTGAAATATTTGACATTAGGCTTCTTTTCATACCATGCTTCATATGGAGTCATATTTTCAAGTGTACGGGACTTAGATTGAGAATATATATTGTTGTAGCAACTGTATCACCCCAAAAAGAGTTATTCAATCCCTTTTTTTATAAGATGCTCTTTTTAATTTCAACCACTGTACAGTTTTCCTTTTAGCCAAACTAGTTTGTTGAGTGTAGTTAGTTATGAGTGGCCTTTTGATGCCATTCAAATCACAATAATTTATAAAATCTTTTGAAAAAATTTCACCTCCATGATCAATCCTTAAGCACTTTATTTTGTAACCACTTTCATTCTTTACAAGGGCTTAAAATATCTTAAATGTATCGAATGCTTCATTTTTTGCTTCAAAAAATAAATCCAATGCTTTCTTGAATAATCATAAATAAATGTATTAAAATATGATGACGCACCCAAACTTTTTTTTTTTTTTTTTTTGCAAAGGACCACAAATATCTGAGTGAACCAATTGAAGTGGATGATAATCCCTCCATGCACTACCTTTTGGAAACTTTTGTCTTGCATGTTTTCCTTTAACACATCCTTCATAAAATTCTTTATGATATTTAACATTTAGCAAACCATAAACTAATTCTTGTGGTGTTAGCAACTTCAAACTTTGAAAATTCAAGTGTCCATACCTGAGATGGCATAACCAACTTTTATCTTCATATGCCATATTTACAATGTTGTTACTATACTCTCCAAACTTCAATAGGAATACCCTATTCTTAGACATAGGTACTATTGAAAAAATGTTATTTCCTTGATTCTTATCATATATCATGCATTTCTTATTATCAAAAACCATCTTATAGTTATTTTCACATAATTGTCCAACACTCACCAATTTATGTTTCAAATTTGGGATGTAATAAATATCATTAATACTTTTCATACATTCTCTAGTATTCACCTTCATAGTTCCTTTTGCTGAAACCTACAAAGATTTATCATCACCAAGTTTGATATTGGTTTTGAAATTTTTATCTATAGTAGAAAATAACACATTATTCCCTAACATGTGATTATAATAACATAAATCTAAATACCAAACCTCATTATGACTATTTTCAGCTTTGTCATATGAAATGAATAAATTGCATGATGCATCACCATCCCCATTAGCATAATTAACACTTCTATTTTCATTTCCTACTTTTAATATATATTTCCAATCAAAGTGACATACATGTGATAGTAATAACATTGAATATTTATTTTATCAAATATACCTTTACCTTTACCTCTTGAAATTGAACCACCTCTTCTTCCTCTATATCCTCTTGAGTAATTGTATCTTATTGAATAACTATAATTCATGTACTTACCTTGTCCTTGACTGATTTTTGAATTATATTTGCCTTGTATGTGGCTATTATTATTGTTGTTGTTGGTACCTTCGTTATTTGTGATCTTTAATTTTGAGTAAAATCCTTCTCATCACTTTCATTTAATGTGTCTCTTAGTGTTTCTTCATGGGAAACAAGAGATCCAATCAGGTGATCAAACTCAAGAGTAGTCAAATCTTTTCTTTCTTTAATAATTATGGAAACATGATTCCACCTTGCTGTTAGAGACCTCAACACTTTTTTTACAAGAACCTCTTTATTCAACATTTATCCAAGTTTAGTCATCTTGTTAGCTACATCATTTACTCTTACATAGAAATCACTCACATTTTTAGCATCTTACATCTTCAAATTCTCTATTCAATGTTTTCAATCTAACCACTTTGACTTGCTAATTGCCTTGGTAAGCTTCTTGTAGAGTATTCCAGGCATCCTTGGCTCTCTTTGCACCTAAAACTCTTAGAAATAGGCTCTTATATAGAGCTATTTTAATATGAAATAAATATTATGAGTTATTCATCTTCGCTTCCTTCTTGGATGGCCTATCATTAGTTAGAACAGTGGCCCAATTAGTTGG
>JARHVA010006069.1:282500-287500 GCA_037957365.1 Torreya grandis | reverse complement strand
GAAGTCCAGGCCCCATTGCATGAATGGCTGTTATACCTGAATAGGCTGTAGAGGCATGGCAGCCAACTATTATTTCCCATCGAAAAGGGCACACTTTTGGCACTTTCTTACCCAGGCATGGGTGTCCCTAAAAAGAGTAGCCCAGAAATAGCTAGCTCTCATTATCCTTGCTGCAATAGCTCTAGGAGAAAAATGACTGCCTACTGGTCCATCATGGAACTCAGACAACACCTTGTTAGCGTATTTTGGGTCTATGCATCTTAGAAGGACCGCTAAGAGATCCTTCCTAAACAATACTCCATCAACCAGGACATAAGGGAGAGACTGGAGCCTAAATAACCTTCTTTTGGTCCCATCAAGACCCTGTGGGCACTCACCAGTGAGAAGAAAACACCTCAGGTCTGATGTCCAATCCTTCATGATAGCTTGTTCTTCTATTGTGGCTACATCGTGAATTAGTAAGTTGCCTTCCTCTTTCTACTTGAAGTCCGTAGCAAGGTGTTTGCACAGGACTCTTCCCCTTACTAGCTTGGTGATCTTGATGTCTACGTCATACTCCATCACCTTGGTGATCCACCCCGCTCTCTTCTCATTTAGGTCTTGATTGGTCAAGAATTATTTGACGCCAGGATGTGGAACCATGAGGTGAATCTTTCTATTGGACAACATATGCCTAAATTTCTTTAGGCTTTGCACTACTGCCAGGACTTGATTCTCTACATACATGTATTTGACTTCAAAATCCTCTAACCCTTGGCTAAAAAAAGCAAGTGATTGCTCGAGGTCATCACCATTTGCTTTGGTAAGCATGGCAGAGATCACCTCTTCATTGCTAAAAGTGTAGAGGTTGAAGTCTTTGTTGAAGTTGGGGCTGATCAAAGTAGGAGCCTGAGTTATGGCCTGCTTGATGGCTTCGAAGCTGTCCTTCTTTTGTATTGTCACTTGAATTCCTCACCCTTCCTCAGCATAAAGGTCAGTGGCTTGACCATCTCTACAAAATTTAGAATGAATCCATGAATGAAATTTATCCTGCCAAAGAAGCTCTGTAGGCCTTTCTTGTGCTTAGGTAGGGACATCTCCAGGATGGAACGAACTCTCTCAGGGTCAATAGATAAGCTCTCCTTGGACATAATGTGACCAAGGAGTTTCCCCTCGTGAAAAAAAAACATGCATTTCTTTGGGTTAAGGGAGATGCCGAACTCCCTACACCTCTCAAAAATTTACCTGAGGTGTTTCATGTGTTGGCTCGCTTCCTTAGAGAATACCGTCACATCATCGAGGTATACCAACACATTATTGTTTATCAAGCCTTGAAAATCCATGTCCATGGCTCACTAAAAGGTAGCACCAGCATTAGATAGCCCGAATGGCATCTTCTTGTGGGCAAACATTCCCCATTTAGTAGTGAAGGCTATTTTGTGTTGGTCACAACCTTGCACCAGAATCTGATTATATCCTGAATATCTATCTAGGAGGGAGAAACGTTTGCTGCCTGTTACCTTCTAAAGGATCCGCTCCATGCTTGGGAGGTGGTAATGGTCTTTTAAAGAGACTTTATTAAGGTCTCTAAAATTGACACATAGCCTAATTTCCCCATTCTTCTTTCAAACAGGAACAAGATTGGCCAGCTAGGAGGAATGTTTGATTGGAAATATAATCTCAGACCCAATCAATTTGGCTAGTTCCCTTTGCATGAGAGGCTCAATTGTCAGGTTGACAGGTCTCTATTTTTGCATGACTAGCCTGGTGCCTTCTTAATTGGTCATCTCCATTAAAGATGCTCTCAAGAGTGACCAAACCTTTAGGGAGCTTATTATTCTTCAATTAAACAATCTGGTTGCCATATTGTTATTGCAGCTTTACCTAGTTCTTTGTTACGAACTTAGCTTCTTTCTGCAGGAAGAAATTTATTTTTTGGTCATTTTTGAAAACCTGCTAGTTTGTAATGTTATCGAATACAGAGGGCTGGACTACCACCTTCAAGTAGCGTGAACCATAGTCTCAGCTTATCTCCCTGGAAACATCAAACTGAACACCAATTGCTGCTAGCCTATCTGCTTGTTTGTTATGTTCCCTAGGAATGGAGGCGATATTGAAATCGAGGAAATCTTCCACCAAGTCCCAGACCCTATGCTTGTAGGACTTTAGTAAGGAATTTTTGGTTAGATTCTAGCCTTTCACTTGATTTATAATTAGTTCACTGTCTCCCAAAACTTGCAACTCCTTGATCCCTTTTTTTTTGCCCATTCCAGACCATGGATAAGGGACTTGTATTCTGAAACATTACTTGTGCAAAAAAATTGGAAACAAAAAGTTGAAAAGTATCTCTCCTTTGAAGGGGAGACTAACATCGCTCCACCACCAACTCCCAACCTACTTCTAGAACCATCAAAGTACAACTGCCATAGACCTAGGTATTCTTGGCTTGCTTTCATTACATTTGGTATGAAGGTACCCTCTTCGTGCATGCAGTAGACTCCAAGGCCTACCTCCTCTATAAACTTATAAGGATCATGCTCAAAGTTATCACTTCCCCACTTATCCAAGAGTAGGTCTGCAACTCCTTCAAGAGTAGAGGATGGAGATTGGTCTGTTTGGGACTCTTTTGGGTCGATAATGGTGTAACTGACATTTGCTGCCTTAAGCAAATATGGTTCTAGATGGTCCTTGTAGAGTGGCTTGGATTCGATCTTTATCTTGGTCCCATACTTGGTTCTAAAAACCAGATAGGACCAATTCACTGCTAGATATCCACCTATCTTTGATGTGAAGTCCCTGGATAAGCAAATTGTGAAATAAGGAGGAACATCTCCTACTACTATATCATGGGGAATTGAGAAGGTTGGGCAAGCATGTAATGTCAAGCTTAAACCCTTCATTACCCCAACTATTGTTGTAGGTGTCCCATCCAGCTGCAGGACTCCCTTATTCATCTCCTCATATTTTAGTCCCATCTTGTCAGCTATGCACTTGGGCATCACTGAGGTACTAGCCCCACTGTCAATGATGCAGTTGTGTACCAAGAAATATCTTATAATCAAGGACACATAGAAAGGGGGAATTTTATCTTCTTTCTTGACCTGGCCTAAGGTGGAAGGTTGTCCGTTCATCATCAAGACATTATCAACTCCTGCTGGGACAACTTGTCGATCCAACTCATGCAATTCCCTTTGTAGTATGTCCTTTTGCCCTGGTAGAGACAATAAATCCCACAAGGAGATGTTCATATGAAGCTTCTTCATCTGGTCCACCATATTGACTTGAGGATTGCCTCCCTTCAAGCTTTCTTTGGGGATAATTCCAACCTGAGGTGCAGGCTAAGGGGCTGAAGGTACAAATGGCTGTATGAAGTTTGGGGCCTTTTGATTTGAGTGTGATGGAGAAGGTGTAGCTGTCAATTGGGTAGTAGCCTGGGCTTCTCCCGTTGCTCTCCTCTTGAATCTTATGTTGGCTACAACACAGTCAGCCTAATTTTCTATAGCGCCCACATAATTGATTGCACATAACTCACCTTCCAAGTGGTTCATAAGAGTAGAGTCAGGCTGACTCTGACTATTGCTTGTGATAGGTTACATTGGAGCCTCAAAGACCTGGGGTTGAGCAGCTGCCTAATTGTCTGCATTTTGGAAATAACCCATCATCTCATCTGTATAAATAGCCTATTCCTGACCATATCCCATGGTCGAACAACTTGGCTGTTCCTGTACCAGATTGTTCTGAATAGGCACCATGACCTTAGATGATGAAGGGGGCCTGGGTTATAGTTTTGAAATGGTCTAGTCTGAGTAAGCTGACCCTGTCCTTGATTATAGTTTTGGAAAGGGGGTCTAGGGCTTGACCATAATGCCGATATCCCTGATTCAGTCTGTTGCTTTGAGCTTGTTGCCTTTTAAGAGCTACAAGTTTGTTTGACATACTCTGCAACAGACTCTTAACTTCATGAAGCTCGTTGGATGGAGTAGTAGCTGGTTTCTTCATGCTAGGCAGAGGAGTTAATGTGGGAGCAATGGCTTGAAATAGAGAATGCATTTTTGGGAAAAGTGGCATGTGAGATCTAGGGGCTATTTTCCTAGCCTATACTAAGCAATTTTCAGCTGCTATGGCTATGTCATAGGCAGCAGGCAGCACATGCCCTCCCATGGATTATATCATTACTAAAATATCACTATTTAATGCATTTAAATAATACAAGAAAGCATAGCTAGTAGTCGGTCTTACCAAAATGGGGATTCTATCCCAAGTCTTTTGAAATCTCGTGTTGAAATCTTGCATATATTCATGTGGGGCTCTCTTTATTGTCATCAGCTGCTCAACAAGCGAGAGGTCATCACTCTTTTTGCCAAAACGGTCTATCAACTGAGTACCCAATTCATTCTAGGAATAGATCAAATTTATAGGCAAGGTCTCGTACCAGTCAAGAGCTTTGCCCTTAAGAGATAATGGCAGCAATCTGATTGCGATATTTTCTTTCATGACATTGTGAATATTGTAGAGGTTAGCAATATTTATAATGTGCTCGATGACTATAATGGGCCCCTCTCCATCGAAAGACATCACATTTTTTAGGGCTGCTCCTGGGATTGGGTCATAAAGTGGTAGATTCAAAGGGATTTGATCACGAAAAGCCGCAAAGGGTAATGCCATAGCTGGGATGGGATGTAACTACAGCTCTTTTAAGTATGCATCCCTTACAACAGGTTTGGGAGGGTGGTTTATTGAATAAGGATGGGTCTTCTCAAATCTTAGTCTTTTTTCTGAGTTCAAAGGCAACTCAATGAAATCGAAAGGAACACCCTTAGAAGTAGATCGTGTGGTGACTTTAGGCATAGAAAGTTAAAAAATTGGTATTTGATTGGAAAACTGAAGCTCTTACCAGTGGAGTTACTAGATGCTAGAAATCTTTGATTTGCTGTAATAGGACCAGCATCAATCTTGAAACCTTACTAAGTTGTAAAACTAGGTCCCACCAGGCGTGCCAAAACTGTTGACGCAGAAGATTG
>JARHVA010006069.1:255000-277500 GCA_037957365.1 Torreya grandis | reverse complement strand
GGGTCATGAGCTTACTATAATTAGTTTCTTTCTTAACAACAAGATGAACAACACAGTCAAGTATCATGTGATTATCAGTGCCTTGACCAATACTCATGTGCTAAGTGCATGCTATGTATAATTATTCTCTAAAGCAATCTTAGCTATGTCTTAGATTAGGAGAGTCTAGAACATCCTTAAATTTAATTTATTTCTTCTATTTGAGGTAGAGCATGATTTACTATCCTTTTTCAAGGACTTCTAGATCTCCCACATTCCTCATATGGAGAATACTATGTCCAACACTCTAGTGAACATCGTTATATATTTTATGATTTGATATCACTTGTGTCCCTTCTATGTAGGATCTAAATCTAGATTTAGATCACATAAAGTTTTCACTTGTATCCATGGATCATGTTATCAATTATTGCTTCTACTACCATCCCTATCAGGTAAGTGCAGGAATACTTCTCTATTTTCCTTTTCCCTATCTATTTCTTTCTTTTATGTGGCTTCCAAGTACTTCACAACATTCATTCCTTATAAATAGTGATTAATTTTACTTAAGGGGCATATGAAATCATACATATTGTGACCCTACTCCTCCCAATGATTGCATATCAACTATCATGTAGACTACCAACCTTGTTAATCAAATTTGAGACTATTCACTTGCTTGGACACTTCCCTAGTATATTTTTCACCCCTGAGATCTTCCCTGCACTCTCTTGGCCATTTTGCTTACTATTGAATCCTTCTAATGCTTCTTGGGACCCTTCTAGAGACCCTTTGACCAAGCCAAAGGTTTTGTTTGACCCAAGCCACTGATTTTGGGCTATGTTATGACTCAAGCCACATATTTGGTCCCCAAATTAGTGACCTAAGCCATAACTTATCTACAATGCATGATTTTTAGTCTTGTTTGGAACCAAATGGATAGAAATAGGTCACTTTTGGAATTATTGACCCTTGTGTGCCATATATCACTCAAAATCAATCTTCTTTACCCTGTTTCTTCACTCTTTAAGCTCACACACCTTCTTTGATATATTTTGGTTCATTCTTTGTGATCTTGAGCTTGCATTATGATAGAGGATTCCCTACATTGATGCATACTAATTTGGTGACTTCATTATTTATTCCAATTGTTCATGGTCCATTTTGGCTTGCTCTTAGCTTCTACAAGTTACATTGCACCTAGATTGGGGTCACACACTCTTACAAGTTCTCATTTCACTTCCTCACTATTTGGATATTGGTTTGGACTTGGCCCTACATTGTAGCCTTGTCTTCCTCCATAGCTACCTCATAGTATTTTGAACTTGATTTGAGAGCACTTTGTTATGAAATGTGAAATTCCATAGTTATGGATTAGTACATTTGTTAGGGTTTACCATTTTTATGCATTATCTTAAACTTGAAAATATCTTTCCTATAGAAAATGTATTTCATTTCATAAGCTTTCTTTATTTTGAATCATTTTACTGATTGGTAGATAATATTTTGTTCAAATAGCTTAGTTTGCTTGCTTAAAATGACATTCCCTTTGGCTAAGTTAGATATCACATGCTAGAGATAGTTTTTTTGAACAAAGACAAAATAGTTTTGAGGTTTATAAAAGTGTGTATTTTATTTATTTCCCTCTCTCACTCTTGAAAATGTCATTTCCTTTCCAAAATCATCTTTCAATTACTAGAGTTACATTATTTTGAAACACATTTCTTGCTTGATGATGTTATTTTGTTAAATTATTTTACTTTCTCATTTTTTAATCATTGAATTCTCTCACTTAGAAAATTGATTTACTATGGTTATACCCATTATAGATATTTGATTAATTTGTGCACTCAATTGTGCTAACCATAACCTAGTTTACAAGTCTACCTATAGCTTGGTGTAAGCTGACAAAATGGAAAGCCTTTGTATATATTTAGTATCCCATAGTGTCCTTGATGCTCTTAGCCTTCTTTGTGTTTGATTATTAACCTTAGTATCCCCCCTACCAAACCCGAGTATCTAATTTGGATTCTTGGATCAACAATATCATGTGGCTATGTTATGATTATATGAGGCATCTTTGATTGAAAATTAGTTGAAGATTATTTTTTCTCTTCTCTTACTCTAAATACATTCCATTTTGAAATGAAAATGACCTTGAGTTCATGATCAAATGTAAGTCTAAATTTATTTATATCAATTGGTTCCCTTATTGATTTTAACCATGATCCTTAAAGCACAACATTTTATGAACTCATAGTAGAAATAATGTTTAATGTAAGACATCACACTTAACTGAATTGATCCCACACATGTTGCAATTGTAAAAGTCATCTAAGTGAAATAAAGGTGATATCCAAGAGATGCAATAAATGATGTAGTAAAAAAAAATTATTTCTTGGTAGTCTATAGTCCATAATATTCATAATTATACTTTGCTTTCAATCTATGTGAGCACAAATAGTGAAAGGTTCTTGATGTGAGGAAGGGCTGGTAGTTGTTCTCTTTAGAACCACACTTGTTAGATTAGTTTTTTTAGGTATGTCTTTTTTGGGCCTAATTTGTTACAACCACTTTTTTAAAGTTACTTTCTTACTTAGCTTGATCTTGTTATCATAACTTCTCTATTAATTACCGCTCTTTTTGATATTTTTGTATTTATTCCCTTTGTTGATATAGTTGTTCCCTTTATAAAATTTCATTTTATAACTTCTTTTGATATACTTGTTATGTTTGCAATTTTTCCATTTTGTATCTGTAATTCACCATCTTGTTCCTTGTGTACCATTTTTTATTATAAATTTTCTTTTTGAATCCTTTATTACTCTAACTTTATCAAATTTTCTACTCGAACATATGCCATAGAAGATGTAATCATAGTGTAAATGAGTGTTTTTATTAATTTATCTAGTATAAGATCATCCCTATCAATGATACTTTGTATTTTTTTATTAAAATCCCATTAACTATTTTTATTATGATCATGCATTCTATAATATACACAATACTATTGTTATCTCCTTAGAGGATGCATAAAAGGTAATGTGATAAACTTTTTTCAAAACATTTATATTAGAATCTCACTAGAACTCTTATTAGTCTTTTTTATACTTTCTAAGACAATAGTTGTAGATGTATGTTTATTTTGAGCTCATACTTGAGATGATATATTTTAAGGCATAAAATAGATAGATGGAGATGTAGATATATTATTAACACCAACATGCTCTAGATTTTGTTCATATGTGCTCATTTTTTAAATGATGTGATCCTTGAACTAAAATATTAATTTTTATTTTAAATCTCTCTTATGAACCTTATCATATTGACTATTTGATCTTGAATAGAATTACAAGCACAAGTTAGGGTAAATTTTAAGAGCCCTTATCAAAAAACCCCTTGGATTTCGTTGGTGAATTTATGGGTAGTTATCTCTTAGGCATGGTTAATTTGATATGTGTGGTGGTGAATCTATAACTAGGCAATGAGTTAAATGGTACCATCATAAATAAGGAATGATGTGATAAAATATAACAAAGGATTTTTCATAGGCCACCTCTACACTATAATTTAAAATTTATGGAACTATAGTTAGAAAGGAAAATATTTGGGTCGATAGTGACAAATTTTCTATTTAATGTTATCAAATGTGAATGTGTTTCTTAGAAAACATAACATAGACACAAATTATAATAATGTATACATTGCCTAGGCAAAAATTAGTCCATGTGAACCCATAGATTTTGGATTAAAAATACCATCATAGAAATAGTAGGCATGAAAACCCCCAGTAGTTTTTAAAATAAAATGACATATCACATTCACCAAAAAAAAATGCATCGATAATGTGTTTTATTTTTCCTTGGGGTTTCAACATTATTAAAGTCCCTAAAAATAAGCTAGATGGAAATAGAAAATCTATATGCCAACCATTGGAATACATTTGCTCTTTTTAGGTCGTGATTAGGTGCATACATATTAATGATACCCAAATATAATCCATTAATATCTAGCATGACCCATACTAAATCTTACACTTGATATTACCTCAAGGTAATAAATGAAAATGTGATTTTGGGTGGAATGAATATTTTAATGTTATCACAGGTCCTTATGATAGATGGAGTATTTTGTAGCATCTAGCTAAATGCATTTTAAAGAATTCTACACTAGAATTTATTTGATGAGAATTTATGAGACCACAAACATTATATGAAATAATATTCATCAAGAGGAATCCTCTATAAGTAATTTACTTTGACCATATTTAATCCCTTTCATTGTATCTAGAGTTATAAATTTGTTCCTCAAAAGAGGTTGTTGGTTTAGAATATAGTTTCCCAAAAAAATAAATTGACACTTGTCCCCATTTTCTCCCCTTGGTGAATCTCCAATTCCATGAGGTAGATCATGTGACAACCTAGAGGGTATAAGATTTGATAAGCATGTCCTAACACTTGATGTAATAATTATAATATAATAAACTAGATAAAATTGATTCTATGGTGTAGAACCAATAAGAGGGGGACTCGACTTGATGTGTTTAGCATATTATTGTGGTTTATCTTTAGAGATAATTTTTAGTGATTTTTGTATTTGCATTCACTATACTCATTTACTTGTTATCGATGGTCTTCCAACTCTCATTAGTTTTGGTTGTTGACGTCTTTTCAATTTATATCTTAGGCCCTAGAAGGAATATGAGTAGAAAATCATTATTTTTTTTGTCGGGGTGTTGACAAAAAAATCACATTTTGGAAAATTATATATTAGTCACTTTTGATGTGAAACATTCAGTCCCCACTTGAATATACACATATAATTTAAATTGCTTTTTGAAGTCAACCTCAATACAAATTTATTTTTTAGGTTAAACTGATTAAAACCTTTTCATCTCACAATAAATCACGTCCTGTACGCTGAACTATTTGGTCTAAAAAGGCCCATAGTGAGACTAGTAGCCTAGACAACTTGGCCTACATGGGCACTTTGATTGAGGTATGTTCAACAACATTAAAATCACAAGTCCATCATGTTAAAATTATCAGGGTGTTCATTATGAGGCAATAACTAGAGGGTGAGCAAAGAGTGTACATGTTTTGGTTCCTTGAAGGAGGAATAAAGATAATCACTTAGTATGGTTACTAAATTTTAAATTAATACTATTAGATTTTTAAGTATGTGTAACCTAGGCTTAGATAGTTTACTAGAAGGAAAATGAACAACATAGTAAGCTATAAGATTATAAAATTCATATCAATTAAAAAATATTAATAGCTAAGAGTATAAGAAGATTAAAAAAATTACTACCTCATAAAAGATATTTAAAAAAAACTTCTTAAATCATTTTAATGCAATGCTCCTATTGACTACAATAATAATTGTATATATGTAATTTAAAACTATATCTTTAAGTGAGTGTAATTGAGTGTAATGTGAGTTCAATTTAAAAATATTAAACTAAAAAATACTAAAAACATAATATAATATCTCGTTAAACATAATATAATGTCTTGGACTTGAAAATACATAATGACTAGATAATACAAAGATACCAAATGTTTGCAAAACATGCAAGTAGATACCAAATCATGCAAAGCATGCAAGTTTCTTCCCCAATCCTTAATTAAATGATGTTATATGGCCCAGATAATTTATATTACAAATAGTCATAAAGGACGAACCTTTTTATATAAGGTTCACTTGGCGAAGAGATCAATGATGAAAACCGTATGGATATTAACATAGATCAATGATGGAAATCCTATGGTTCTTTTCTCTTTTATATATATATATATATATATATATATATATATATATATATATATATATATGATTATATATATATATGATTATATATATATATGATTATAAAAAAATCAATTACATCCATAAGTGTAATATTATGATTCAATAAACTAGAAATATATTTTGTTTATGTTAAGAAAGTTAAAATTAGGCAATATGTCTATTAAATTAGTGGTTTATTGATAAATTTGTTAAATTTTTGTTGTGTTCAAAGACATGAAATTATATAAAGATATCTTCATCTAAAAAATAAAGATTTGATATATAATTGAAGATAGATAAAATTCATATAAAAAGAGTTTTACATTTCTAATAAATTTGTGTATATCATTTTTACATTTTGCTTTCTATAATTCAACATATTATTAATTCATTTGAAATTTATTTATCTATAAATTTCATTTACACGTTTCACATAACTATTAATATTGTTCAACAACTTGATGAGCTTAAATTATTTTAATTACCTTATACTAATTTTACTTATATATACATACACATACATGAAAATAAAGTATTATGTAAACACCAGTCACAATATTAAATTATTCTAAAATATTTATCTTTTCAGTTATTAGCTTGCTTTAAGCGGTGTGCCCCTTCCTTTACTTTTTCATGTATTATTCTCTCTCCTCTCCTTTTCAACTAACAATATTTTTAAAATTCCTAAATTTAATGAATACAGTTTTTAAATCAATTTCTTTATATTTGTATGATCTTACTATTCACTATAATTTTTTAATGATCATATTAGTAACTATAATTTGTTTGGATGAAGCCCTGATAATCAAACTTAATGAAAAGAATTTTCGAATTGTACGATATTACTGTTAACTATAATTTGTTTGGATGAAGCCCTAATAATTGGTCGTATATATGGCAAGAGAGATGTTATATAACAGAAACGTGAAACGAAAAAAACTGCCCCGCACAAGAGTTTGCCAGGGATGACAGACGAAGGGCATACAGAGCATCTGCAAACCAAAGTGTTGTTGACGTGGGAAACGGTGGCATCCATTTTTATGTTGGCATCCGTCGTTGAGTAAGTAGCCGAATACTATATGTGCGACTTTATGTTTACAACCTTATATTTAGTTATAATGGAGGACATTCTTCTATAAACCATTTGCATGAATTTAATGGTAAACTCAGGATATTATCATTAATATAGCTTTAAAAATGTTACAAAGTTATGAACTGACAAGTATATATCAGAAGGCTCTTGACGTTGATTCAGTGGAGGAGATTTGTAGCAGGGTTATAAGAGAACATGGAAGTGAAGTATTATTGATGAGGGAGATTCTGTAACCTATTATTTTAAAAACTTATACGTATCCTCACACTTTAAAAACTTGTAAATGTTGGATCTTCTATTCAGCCTAACAGCAAATTTTTCTTTCGAAAAAATACAATGTATGAGTTTGCTACAGCAATTTTACTTTTATAGAGAGCCTAGCTGCTTTACTTAGTGTGCAAGAAAAAGAAGCTTTCCTTAGCATACAAGAAAAAGAAGCTTTCCTTAGCATACAAGAAAAAGTGTCAGGATACATGAAACACCGGAAGCATACAGTTGATTACCAAACCAAGCAACTTAATATGCGGAAATTAACCAGAATCACAAGTAACTAGAATTCAGAATAACACATGATATGAGAGACAATACACAACTTGTATTAATACTTATATAGAAAATAATACAATAAAGAAGATGCCACTTCTTCTCCACCACCTCTTCAGAGGCTTCCCACACCTCAAGTGAACAATAATTCTCTCCTCAAAGCTCTCTCTCTCAGGTCCCAACACACAACTCAAACACAGAGTTGGTGTTCACCTCCTGTGCTCCACGCACACCACAAGTGCTCCACGCACTCCACAAGTACTCAAAGTACTTCAATTAGATCTCCCATGAACCTGCAACAACCTGCAATTCAACAGACCATACTTATGGAAGAAACTCCCTTGCCTTCCTCTTTGCTCTATCCGAGTACACACCTGTACTCCAAGTAGATCCTGCCTAATTCTGCTCCTTGTTGTGTTGTTGTTCTATCTGATCTTGCACACCTGCAAATCAACCTGGTTCTGCACACCTGTGAACCTTGACCTTGCACACACATACACCTGCAGATCAACGATCTTACTTACCATGTAGATCTCCTATATAGGCCATGCACACCTGCTGACCAAGATCCTACACCCCTGAAGAATCTTGCTGACTCTCCAAAACCAGCACCCACCTTGGTACTGCTGTGGAACTAGGAGGAACACCCTTGCTCACCTCACACACAGAAGGAGCTAACTTTGCTCAACTCAAACTAGAACAAGTTTACAATACAACCATGAGTCTATTATATAGATCTCATCCAAACAATAATTAGACATCTAATTACAATAATTAGATCCGCAGCTCTCAGTCTAAAAATAGATCTAATCATGCAAACACTTGGTTCGTTAGCTAACTGCCCGTAATAAACTCGCAGTCGAACCACACAGGCAATCGACGTCGGTCCCTGTCCGCCTGGGGGTTGCCGACGCCAGCTGACTACTGACCGACATCGGTTGCTTCCTTGTCTAATCCTGTCGACGTCGGTTGGCCAGACCAACGCCAGTCTCTGTGACACTCCGCAACTCATCTGCAACCTCCTCCATGTCTGCATCAGTGAAGCTTTTAGCTCCACAACCTAACAATCTCCCACTTGGAGATAAACAGCTGCACTGTACCTGTACCTGTACTCCGTCTAATCTATTTCCTGGTTTGTATCCCTCTTCAAGCTCAACCCTAAAGACAACCCACCACACAACCTGTGATGTACCTCCTGTCATCCGAGTACCCTGCCACATCCGAACCTACAAACACATGTAGTGAAGTCCTGACCCTGCATGTATACCTGCTACTGGTCCCTCTCAAATACCTGAGAACCCACTTCCCCGAATTGGCTCCTAACTCTCTGACAGCTCCCACTGCATGGGAATACTCAGGTCTATACCAGACCTCATGTGATTTCGGACACTGTACCTGTCCAGCCCTTAGTGTGCTTCGGCTCTGCATCCTGAACCTCGCCAACACCTGATTCACATCAGCTCCCACTAGAGACAAAATCAACCTGTGATCTCCATGTCTCCCATGTCAAAGAATTTCGCTGCTCCAAACTCCTCATGACATGCCACTGAACTAACCTTACCCTTAGCTCAGCGAAACCCTATATGTCTGAACCTGTACCAAGTTTATCCTCCACATACAACAACAAGATAATGTTGCGACCATCATCCACCTGGTAAGATAAACACAATGGTTATACTGACATTGACTAAAGCCTTACTTTGTCATCCACCTGGTACCACCTGTCAGTCCTGTCCCACTATCCTGCAGCTCCCTCAAGACCATATGCCTAGTCTTCTGTCTCACGTGTCCGTTCTCTCTATTCTTCAACTAAGGTATCCATTCGTCTCTGTGCTTTCATCCAGCTGGCAACCCTACCAAGTCTTCGCTTGGTTCTACAATATCTCCATGCCATGCTACCACTATTTCTTGGATCATTCTTGCTCTACAATCAACGAGTATAAATAAGAGGAACAACGAATTTGAGGGCCTACTTACATCTTCAGTCCTCCGTATGGGTGTTTGAGACTCCTTGACAGTGTGCTGTCCACCCAAAATCTGTTACAGAGACCGACCTCGGTCACTCCACAGTCTTCATCCGACCGACGCCGGTTCCCATGCGTTTGTCCCTGACTACCGATCCTACCGACATCGGTGTCCCTGTTGCCGACATCGGTCTTCATGACTAACGTCGGTCTTACCTACTGCCGACGTCGGTCTTACCCTACTAGACATCACCGGCTTCGGTCTGCACATGATCGACATCGGCACCTGTCTGTTCGATGCCGGTTCCTCCTGACCGATGCTGGTACCTGTGTTCGCCTGTGAGTAATGACTTTTTACCCACGAGCTCCTTTGAATCAAAACCCATGTCCAAACTGCTCTACTCAGGAGTGTCCAGCCCCATCCACTGGTCTCTGTCTGCCATCTCCTCCAAGTACACCAAGGCTTTCCAGTTCTTAAGCCTGTCAAATATATCTGTCTTCCGTTTAAGAACATGCATCTCCTTCCTGCTCATGTGACCAAGCCTACGAAGCCACGTCTCCGCAACAAAAGAAGAATCAGTAATATAAACAAGTAGATAAAGAGTACCTGTTTTCTTACCACCAGCTAATTCAAGTGCATCCGCTGTGAGAGTTCTTGTGCATCTCTCATCACCCAATCTTTCTGAAGAAATTAGCCATATCTCCAAACCTGGGACCTGCATGACCTTCATCAACACCTGTGTGTTGGCCGCCTACAATTTCAGCTTCACTTCCCCTTTGCCAATTCTATGGCAAGGCTCACTAGCTCCTCTACCTGGGGCTGCATGGAAAGAGGCAACCAAATCTTTTATCCGAGATTCAACTTTATCCAAGAAACCTCCCAGAGCATCCTGTGTAACAACACCTGCAACATCTGCATCTTCAGTTTCTTCATGCTGATCTGCTACCAACCAACAATAATCTTTTACCTACTCTTTCTTTCCATGGGACCATAAGTGACCATCTGTGCTTTTCAACTCCTCCATTCTTAACTTATTTTCATCTGCCATTGCTCTACTCCCACTCAATCAGAAACCCCTGAGAGTGACCTGTAACCAAACACAAAACCTGCTTCCTGCAACCTTAGCTCTGATACCACTTGTCAGTGGTATCAAGCTATGAGCCAATAACCTGGCTCTGATACCACTTGTCAGGATACGTGAAACACCGAAAGCATACAGTTGATTACCAAATCAAGTAACTTAATATGCAGAAATTAACCAGAATCACAAGTAACTAGAATTCAGAATAACACATGATATGAGAGACAATACACAACTTGTATTAATACTTATACAGAAAAGAATACAATAAAAAAGATGCCACTTCTTCTCCACCACCTCTTCAGAGGCTTCCCACACCTCAAGTGAACAATAATTCTCTCCTCAAAGCTCTCTCTCTCAGGTCCCAACACACAACTCAAACACAGAGTTGGTGTTCACCTCCTGTGCTCCACGCACACCACAAGTGCTCCACGCACTCCACAAGTACTCAAAGTACTTCAAGTATATCTCCCATGAACCTGCAACAACCTGTAATTCAACAGACCATACTTATGGAAGGAACTCTCTTGCCTTCCTCTTTGCTCTATCCGAGTACACACCTGTACTCCAAATAGATCCTGCCTGATTTTGCTCCCTGTTGTGTTGTTGTCCTATCTGATCTTGCACACCTGCAAATCAACCTAGTTCTGCACACCTGTGAACTTTGACCTTGCACACACATACACCTGCCGATCAACGATCTTACTTACCATGTAGATCTCCTATATAGGCCATGCACACCTGCTGACCAAGATCCTACACCCCTAAAGAATCTTGCTGACTCTCCAAAATCAGCACCCACCTTGGTACTACTATGGAACTAGGAGGAACACCCTTGCTCACCTCGCACATAGAAGGAGCTAACTTTGCTCAACTCAAACTAGAACAAGTTTACAATACAACCATGAGTCTATTATATAGATCTCATCCAAACAATAATTAGACATCTAATTACAATAATTAGATCTGTAGCTCTCAGTCTAAAAATAGATCTAATCATGCAAACACTTAGTTCGTTAGTTAACTACCCGTAATAAACTCGCAGTCAAACCACACAGGTGACCGACGTCGGTCCCTGTCTGCCTGGGGGTCACCGACGCCAGCCGACTACTGACCGACGTCGGTTGCTTCCTTGTCTAATCCTACCGACGTCAGTTGGCCAGACCAACACCAGTCTCTGTGACACTCCGCAACTCATCTGCAACCTCCTCCATGTCCGCATCAGTGAAGCTTTTAGCTCCACAACCTAACAAAAAGAAGATTTCCTTGCTTTCTTTGGCTTTTCTATTTTTAACACATAAAATTACGCTAGGATTTATCTCATCCTTACAAACTCAGAAACATTCTAGAAACTACTGTTGCTGAAAATCCAACTCGAATTGTTTTAAAGCATATCTAATCTTGAGTTGCTTTAAAACAATTCCACATTCCACCTTTCGAGCTACAAAAATCAACACTCCCTCTTAGCGAGGAAGGTGTTCTGCACCACACCCAACTTGTCCCTAAAGAATTCAAACTTGCTCTTCATCAAGTCCTTTGTCAGGATATCTACAATTTATTCATCCGTAGGAATGTAATTAAGCTTCACTATCCCATTCTCCACACAATCTTTGATGAAGTGATACTTGATCTCAATGTGCTTTGACTTGTCATGAAACACTGGATTCTCAGAGAGTTTGATACAACTCTGATTATCACAATAAATGACTGTAGGATCTAGCTCCTGATTAAAGAGCCTAGCTAGAAGTTTTTGAAGCTAGATAGCCTCACATGTAGCCATACTGGCTACCATATATTCAGCCTCTATAGAAATCAGTGCAACTGACTTCTATTTCCTGCTGTACCAAGAGACTACTCCTGATCCCAAACTGAAACTACACCTTGAAGTGCTCTTTCGATCAGCTATACTGCCTGCCCAATCTACATCAATAAACCCCTTGAGCTTCACTCCATCCTGCTGAACATACTTCAGTGCATAATCAACTGTGCCTTGGAGATATCTCAAAACATGCTTCATAGCTACCCTGTGAACATGTTTAGGTTCCACCATAAACTGATTAAGTGAGTTCACTGCAAAACAAATGTCTGGCCTGGTGTTGACTAGATACATAAGAGAGCCTATCAACTGTCTATATAAAGTAGGGTCCACTGCCTCTAATCTAGAAGCATCAATCTTCTTCCAGTTGGTCACAAGTGGCATTGACATAGGTTTACAGTTTTCCATCCTGAATCACTTCAAGATATCAATTAAGTACTTCCCTTGTCCAAGGAAGATTTCTCCCTCTTTCTACCATAACTCCAATCCTAGAAAGTAGTGCATCAACCCCAAGTGCTTCATCTCAAACTCTCTTGCAAGATCCCGCTTGTAGTGTGCTATGAGCTCCTCTGACCCTGTGAGAAATAGGTCGTCAACATATAATGATAATATGAGAAGTTTACCCTTCACCTGAACATAGTACAGGTTCGAATTTGCCTCACTCTTGATGAAGCCCACACTCTGCAAGTAACTATCAATACGTGAATACCACGCCCTAAGAGCCTGCTTGAGTCCATACAGTGCTCTTTTCAACCTGCATACATGAGAATCCCTCTCATGTGCTTCAAACCCTTCTGGTTGCTCTATGTAAATCTCTTCCTCAATCACCCCATTGAGGAAGGCCATCTTTACATCCATCTGATGAATCCTCCAACCCATCTATGCTACTATAGAAATGATAGCTCTTATGGATGAGTACCTGGATACTAGAGTGAAAGTCTCATCATAGTTGACTCCTTCCTTCTATGAAAACCCCTTAGCCAGTACAGAGACGGGATGGATCCACCTTTGGTTGCGCAACACACTCTTAACCAAGTTGGCAGCAACGTAGCTGATGGTCTAGGAAGTGTAGACCTTGAGTTTGATAACCTCATAAGCACTATTGACCATGGCTTGGTGAATGGCTTCAAGGTGCTCCTTCTCGTAGGGGATCTGGTTCTTGTCCAGGAAGCTCAACACGGGCACCCCTCCTATGTTGATGCTAGACCACAACACCACTGAGCTATCTCTGTGCTCGCCAATGATGCAAGCCTACATGTCCTGCGCGTTCAGGTCTAGATGATCCACTATCATGAAATGGAACCACGACGAGTCCAGGTTCGTGCCGCTCCCCACCACTCTATTGGACAAAAACCCAAACAGCTTCTAGGCAATGTAGGTCAATATGTCTACCAAATTCGACACCACCAGGAGGATCGCGTTGGGGCTGTGCTTCACTAATAGCAGCATGATGTTCTTAAAAAGCTCCAAATTTCATTGCACGAAATCCAGATGTGACTCCCCCTCGTGTTGATGTGCACCCACTGTGATTATGCACATGTCAGAGTTGACGGAGATGCTGTAGTCGGTGTCTGCCACGATCTTCATTCACAGGAGAAAGGCAGTGGCATGCTGTAGGTCGAGCATCTCATCGTGTAACTTGTTTGCCTGCACATCCACCAATACCAACTCGCTGGTGAGCTCTTGCATAAGAATCATTTGAGCAATGGCCATGCTGAAATTCCCCATGCCCACCACCATGATCTTTGTGTTTCTGCCACTCAGAGAAAGTGGCCCCCCACCGTGTATCGACTTGAAGAAGCTCCCTGTGATGTCTATGCCCAAATCACTTGAGCTGGCACTTTGTTTTCCCCTCTCAAAGGTCACGATGTAACCCTTGTCTTCCAAGGCAAAAATTGAGATTAAATTCTTTGTCATGCCAGGGACATACAACACATCCTCCAGCAACAAAGGTTTGCCAGACTCCCTCTGAAACTTGACAGTGCCAATACCAGTTGCATGGTACTTGGCATTATCTCTGAGCTCAATATAGAAATCTAGCTTCTTCTTCTTCAACTTGGTGAAACATTCTTTGACTCCCATCATGTGGTGAGAAGCCCCACTGTCTATATACCATACTCTGTTGGCACTTGAACTTGAGAGACAGGTAATGAGTGAAAAATCATTTTCAAAATTTGATGCAAATTCATCCACCTCAACTGTAGCAGCAAATTGCTTCTTTTGCTTGTCATTATTTTTCTTATTCAGACATTGACTGGCATAGTGACCCATCTGATGGCAGCAAAAACATTTAATCTTGCTCAGATCTTTCTTCTTCCCACTCTTGGAAGAAGAACCTTTTGATTGCTCTTTATTGGACTTCTTCTTACCCTTGCTTGCAAGAGCAAGATTTTCTTCATCTTGACCCTTCTTTGTCTGATCTCCCCGATGAGCACCTTCACGGATCTCCTCCTGAACAAAATCATCCCAAAGTCTTGCCCAATCAGGTAGCCGATCTCTTCCAACAACACACTTGACAAACACTTCCCAATGTTTTGAAAAACCATTCAAGGCTATATGCACCAACTCATCTTCTGTAATCATCTCTTCAACAACAGAAAGCTCATCCCTAACCTGTGTCAGCTTGGACAAGTAAGAGGTCACACTCTCACCTTTGGACATCTTGGTATTATGCAATTTATCCTTGAGCATCATCTTACAACTCTGATAGTCACTCTAATAAACTTTTGTGAGCGAATCCCACATCTCCTTGGCGGTGTCTTTCCCTGATAAATGAGGAATTAAATGATATCTTACTCCATCTAGGATAATCCTCTGAGCCTTGGCCTCTTTAATTTCATGTGAATCTAAGGCAGCATGATCATTTGTTGGTGGAGTCACTTCTGTACTAGCATAGATCCACAGCCTGTTCTCTTTGAGAATAGATGTTATCTGAACCTTCCACTGCAAGAAGTTAGACACACCCTTGAGCTTGTCCTCGTATCGAACGCTAGTTTTCATAGCCACAAAAATAATGAAGGATGAAAGAACTAATTCTTTTTGTAATCTACGTTACAAATATTGGCTTCGTATTCAGAGTTTAGAGCTCTAATACCATGCTTATTTCTATAACCTAGCAATAGATTAATTTCACAATAAATTCATAGACATAAATATTATTTATAACGATTAATACAACTAGGATAATTAACAACTAATAACAGTGGAAGCAAAAAAATAAAAATAAGCCAAAACAAAAGGACAATAACACAAATATACCCATGTTAAATTTCTATAACCCAGCAATAGATTAATTCCACAATAAATTCAGAGACATAAATCTGATTTATAATGATTAATACAACTGGGTTAATCAACAACTAATAATAGCGGAAACAAAAATAACAATAAGCCAATACAAAAAGACAATAACACAGATATACCCAGGAAACCTCAATGCGGGGAAAAACCTACAAATGTTGGATCTTCTATTTAGCCTAACAACAAAATTTTCTTTCAAAAAAATACAATATATAAGTTTGCTACAGCAATCTTACTTTTATAGATAGCCTAGCTACTTTACTTAGTGTGCAAGAAAAAGAAGTTTTCCTTAGCGTGCAATAAAAAGAAGCTTTCCTTAGCGTGCAAGAAAAATAAGCTTTCCTTGCTTTCTTTGGCTTTTTTTTTACACATAAAATCACTCTAGGATTTATCTTATCCTTACAAACTTAGAAACATTTTAGAAACTACTGTTGCTGAAAATCCAACTCGAATTGTTTTAAAGCATATTTAATCTTGAGTTGTTTTAAAACAATTCCACATTCCACCTTTCGAGCTACAAAAAATCAACACTCCCTCTTAGCGAGGAAGGTGTTCTACACCAAACCCAACTTGTCCATGAAGAATTCAAACTTGCTCTTCATCAAGGCCTTCATCAGGATCTGTGCAATTTATTCATCCGTAGGAATGTAATTGAGCTTCACTATCCCCTTCTCCACACAATCTTTGATGAAGTGATACTTGATCTCAATGTGCTTTGACTTGTCATGAAACACTGGATTCTAAAAGAGTTTGATACAACTCTGATTATCATAATAAATGACTGTAAGATCTAGCTCCTGATTAAAGAGCCCAGCTAGAAGTTTCCAAAGCCAGATAGCCTCACATGTAGCCATACTAGCTGCCATATACTCAGCCTCTGCAGAACTCAATGCAACTGATTTCTATTTCCTATTGTACCAAGAGACTGCTCCTGATCCCAAACTGAAACTACACCCTGAAGTGCTCTTTCAATCAACTGTACTACCTACCCAATCTGCATCAATAAACCCCTTGAGCTTCACTCCATCCTGCTGAACATACTTCAGCCCATAATAAACTGTGCCTTGGAGATATCTCAAAACATGCTTCGCTGCTATCCAGTGAACATGTTTAGGTTCCACCATAAACTGAGTGAGTGAGTTCACTGCAAAACAAATATCTAGCGTGGTGTTGACCAGATACATAAGAGAGCCTATCAACTATCTGTATAAAGTAAGGTCCACTGCCTCTAATCTAGAAGCATCAATCTTATTTTAGTTGGTCACAAGTGGCGTTGACATAGGCTTACAATTTTCCATCCTGAATCGCTTCAAGATATCAATTAAGTACGTCCCTTGTCCAAGGAAGATTTCTCCCTCTTTCTGCCACACCTCCAATCTATAGAAATGATAGTTCCTATGGATGTGTACTTGGCTACTAGAGCAAAAGTCTCTTCATAGTTGACTCCTTCCTTCTGTGAAAACCCCTTAGCCACAAACCGAGCTTTGAACTTTTCCACACTACCATCTGTAGCATGCTTAATCTTATACAACCATCTTGAGCCCACCACAGACTTATCTTCTGGTCTTGGTACTACCTCCCACACACTGTTCTTCATGATGTAAGAATACTCTTCCACCATGGCATCTCTCCATACTTGGTGCTTGGATGCCTCCTAAAAGCTGGAAGGCTCTACTTCAATTAATTCACTCATAAGTGCCACATAGTCTGAATAACATCTGGGAGCCCTTCTTTGTCTGACAGAATCTTGAGGATCACCTACATATTCTTGAGCCTCTCTTAATGTTTGCTCAGCTGCCCTGTTTCTCCTCTTCTCACTAATAGGAATCTGAGGCTGAGGAATTATTTGTTCCTCTATCTGATCATCCTGCTTGTTCTGCTCTCCAGCTTGCATGACTGAAGTTTGAGGAATTTGTGCTACCTCAACTGTGGATGTTTGTTCCTCCTCATTCATCAAGTTACTTGACTTCTGAAGAGCCCTCTCTTCCTCAAACTTCACATCTCTGTGAACCACTATTTTCTTGAGAGCAGGAATATAAACCCGATAAGCCTTAGAAGTTTCAATGTACCCAACAAGGATACCCTTCTCTATAGTAGGTTCCAACTTGGTTCTCTTCTCATCAGGAATGTGACAATACACAAGACATCCAAAGATGTGAATGTGCCCCAAATCTAGTTTCTTACCAGTGAATGCCTCTTCTAGAGTCAATTTTCCCAACACTTTGTGAGGGATCCTATTCTGCAAATACACAGCTATGTTGCAAGCTTCTGCCCATAAGAACCAAGGCAGATCCTGATCATGAAGCATGGCCTTGGCTACTCCAATGATAGCTCTATTCTTTCGTTCAACAACCCCATTCTATTGAGGGTTGTACGAAACTATCAACTCTTTCTTGATACCTTCCTAAGCACAAAAATCTTTAAAGGCATTCGAGGTATACTTGCCTCCATTATCAGACCTTAGTATCTTGATCTTCTTCCCAGTTTGGTTCTCCACGAGAGCCTTAAACTCTTTGAACCTACTGAAGACCTCATCTTTATTCTTCATGAAATATATCCACGTCTTCCTGGAGAAATCATCAATGAAGGTAACATAATACTCATATCTATTCAAGGATGTTGCTTACATAGGTCCACACACATCTGAGTGTACGAGATCCAAAATCCCTTCGGGTCTAGTGTCGCTACTTCGAAAATTGGTTTTGGCATATTTCCCAAGAGCACAATCCTTGCACACCTCATGCTATTTTGTCTTCATCTCAGGCAACCTCGTCACTATTTCCTTAAGAATATTAAGTGCTACATGGTGAAGGTGATCCATCTTGCTGTGCAAATAACACACTTGACAAACACTTCCCAGTGCTTTGAAAAACCATTCAAGGCTATACGCACCAACTCATCTTCATTAATCATCTCTCCAACAGTAGCAAGCTCATCCTTGACCTGTGTCAGCTTGGACAAGTAAGAGGTCACACTCTCACCTTTGGACATCTTGGTATTATGAAATTTGTCCTTGAGCATCATCTTACGACTCTGATAGTCGATTTGATAAAGTTTTGTGAGCGAATCCCACATCTCCTTGGCAGTGTCTTTCCCCGATAAATGAGGAATTAAATGATCTCTTACTCCATCCAAGATAATTCTCTGAGCCTTGGCCTCTTTAACTTCATGTGAATCTAAGGCAATAGGATCATTTGTTGGTGGAGTCACTTCTGTGCTAGCATAGATCCACAGCGCATTCTCCTTGAGAACAAATGTAATCCGAACCTTCCACTGCAAGAATTTAGACACACCCTCGAGCCTGTCCTCGTATCGAACGTTGGTTGCCATAGCCACAAAAAGAATTGAGGATGAAAAAACTAATTTTTTTTCTTGAAATCTGCGTTATAAATCTTGGCTTCATATTCAGAGTTTAGAGCTCTGATACCATGTTAATTTTCTATAACCCAGTAACAGATTAATTCCACAATAAATTTTGAGACATAAATCTAATTTATAATGATTAATACAACTGGTTTAATTAACAACTAATAACATTGGAAATAAAAATAACAATAAGTGAATACAAAAAGACAATAACACAGATATACCCAGGAAACCCCAATGTGGGGAAAAACCCGCAAATGTTGGATCTTCTATTCAGCCTAAAAGCAAAATTTTCTTTCGAAAAAATACAATATATAAGTTTGCTACAACAATCTTACTTTTATAGATAGCCTAGCTACTTTACTTAGTGTGTAAGAAAAAGAAGCTTTCCTTAGCTAGCAAGAAAAAGAAGCTTTGCTTAGCGTGCAAGAAAAAGAAGCTTTCCTTGCTTTCTTTGGCTTTTTTTTAACACATAAAATCACTCTAGGATTTATCTTATCCTTACAAACTCAGAAACATTCTAGAAACTATTGTTGCTGAAAATCCAACTCAAATTGTTTTAAAGCATATCTAATCTTTAGTTGCCTTAAAACAATTCCACATTCCACCTTTCAAGCTAGAAAAAATCAACATTAATGGTAAACTCAGGATATTATCATTAATATAGCTTTAAAAATGTTGAAAAGTTATGAACTGAAAAGTATATATCAGAATGCTCTTGACGTTGATTCAGTGGAGGAGATTCTGTAGCAGGCTTATAAGAGAACATGGAAGTGAAGTATTATTGATGAGGGAGATTTTGTAACCTATTCTTTTAAATACTTATACATATCCTCACACTTTATCCATCTATTTGTAGTGACAAGTATATATTAGAAGTTTCTTGATCTTGATTCAGTGGAGGAGATTCTGTAATAGACTTCTAAGAGAACATGGAATTAAAATATAAGTTTTTTTTATGTTATGTTGTATGAATGGAAGAGATTCTATAACCCACAACCTTACAAACTTATAAAGTGTGAGGATATATATATATATCCTCACACTTTAACCTTGCATTTATAGTGACAAGTATATAACATAAGCCTCTTGATGTTTATTCAGTGGAGGAGATTCTATAACATATTTATAAGATGACACAGAAGAGGAGAAGAGGACAACTAATTTTGTATGTTCTGTATAAATTGTTATCAGAATTGTAGTGATATGAATTTGGTATTTTTTTTGGTTTGTATATCATAGGTGGATTTTTGTGGTAACTTTCATAATGCTACCTATGGTAACAGAGTATCATGGGGAGAAAAAAAGAAGAAGAAGAAAAAGAGAAAGAGGAGCTACCATTGCATTCATAGCTTAGGTAAGGACATGATGCTCAGAAATAGTGGCCAGCTTTGACCTTGGAGATCATGAAAATCTTGTTTGGAGGTTATTACTTACGAAAGAGGAAAATGAAAGAATAAAAAATAGAGATTTTATTAATGTTTGAGTACTATCAAGAGTAGGTTAATTGGTATCAGAAGGTACTAATAGGATTTTAGAGTAATAAAAAATTTATAAACAGTAATCAACAGGTTTATTTAGATTAGAGAATAAAAAATATATTTAGAAGTATTTGATCAAGTAATTTATAAATTATAAAGTTTATGAAGAGGAGGGAAGGTACAAAATTTCTAGAGAATAAAATTTGTAAATGCATAGATATATTTATCAATAAGAAAATAGAGATGTAAAATATAAGATGGTTTGGTTGGAATTTGTGTCCTAAAATAAATGATAATTTGTAAAAATTCAAAACTGAAAATTATGAATCTCAAAACAACTAACAAATAGAGAAAATAACATAAAGTACTTTACATAAAATATTATACCCAAGTAACTACATTAGAAGGAAGAGGTGATGAGTCATTCTTAGGAGACAAATTATCCAAAGAAGAGGGCCACTCATCCATCTTGACTATTATCCTACACAATCAAAGGAATGCGCAACTCAACATCCACACCATCACATGTAAGGGAAGTCCAACGAAAAGGTACAATTAATTTTTTTTCATGTGGATGGGAACTCTAACCTTTTCACATATAAGAGGGTTGGAAAAATGATTATGCGAGTGGCTCTACCATAGTCTACACATTATAGGAACAAATCCTTGTAATGGGATATTAAGATGGAAGCTTCTCATAATGCATAGAGCACTCCCCTAATGGTTGAGCAACACCTGTAAGTGTTGAAAATCCAAGGACACATTCTTGGCCTTGCCTTGTGCTTGACTATGAAATAAGGTAGAGATGAGCACTTGAACCTTATCATTAGTATAAAATGTTCAGCCTTATGATCCAAAGTTATCTGTTTAGTATGTTAGTTGGTATTAGCAAGGCACATACACCCCTTTGGTAGTTTAATAGGTAAATTGATTAATGTTGGCATTAATAATATTTTTAGTGAGTTATTTGTTTCATAGGTTGAGAATTAGTTGGGTCCCTTACTTGAATGACCTCGTGAAAGATTATTAAAAACTTTTGTACATTGTAAATATTTAATAATGAAAATTTTCCTTATAAGAAATTGTGTGAAAGACTATACAATGTAGTTATTTTATTTACTTGTGTGTGTGCAGCTTGAATAATGGTATTAGAGCCATGTGAAGGAGGATTGAAGACATAGTTGTAAGCCAAGATGTCTTCTAGGTGAACGAGGGAGAGAGACTAAACCAAGGTACGGAATATATTATATTTTTATAATTTTCCTATGCCTGAAACTATCCCAAATCTGATTTGTATGGTTCAAAGCTTCCACCATTTAATTTTGTATGTCTTGTCACTCATATTTTTAGCCATATATCTAGTTTGTATTACTTATGGACCAATTTGAAGCCTTATTCACTACATTGTATGACATTTGATGTCTTAAAACATCAATTTTTAAAGAAGTGTGGCCTCCAAAGTCCTAAATTAGATAACTTCATTCTATATGTTGATGTGATAGTTTTTATGGCCTAAGTTGGTTTTGGATGGTAATTTAATGCTGTTGTATAGATTTATGGTGAGTAACATTCATTCTAAATGCATTTGTATGGTTAAAAACACCCCTTGATGAAATAGTACAACATATTTTGTTGTTATAATGTGTCATACTCAATAAATGAAGAGAAAACAATAGTATATTTGTGTGTTTTTGTTAGCCAATAGTTTCCATACTTGCTTACAGCCAACCTCTATTGAATCTTTCTTGATCTTTTATCATGGTTATTATAGGTGGTTAAGGTTATTGGTTTCAATTTTTTGGGACTTGATCTTGTCTTCACTGATTATTCGTCATCTTATACAAACCTCCTAACACCCCCATCACCTCTTACCATGGCCAACATTGGTCATTTTCCTTAATTGTAACTTGGTTTCATTCTCCATCTCCCTCATGTATCTTGCTTGTCCTACTTGATATCAATATATCCCTTCCATGATAGCATCTTATGTCCTTCATCCCCATCTTGGCCACCTCTCATTGGTGATTCATACTAATGGCGGTAGTTAGGTGACCTAGGACCTACTTCTATGGATTATATTATTGAT